>CM033280.1:14856633-14964133 GCA_019343175.1 Oedothorax gibbosus | reverse complement strand
ACTGCAGACACGCAAAGACAATGGCTCCCCAAGACGACCAACGCTCGCCGAATCCCTCATAATACCCTACCCTATCCCATAAGCGCATTAAAAAGAGGACGAAAAGCTATTAGGATAATTGAAGGTAACCCGGTCTCTGGCTAATGGGAGCGCGCGTTTGCTTGGGCATCTTGTTTCTTACTTTAGGAGTCACCTTGAAAGGATGTGGGATCACAGGAATGGAAATTGCTCAAAAGGAACCAAACTTTTTATTGAAACTTATTGTAGTAGGAACGATTGTTAGGTTGGCCGTAGATGAAGTGCAGTTGTTTCGGGGATATTTCTTTCCGTATTAAGTTAACTTCATATGTTAGCTTAACCATGACCGACTAAACTATTAACGCCGGAGAGGCTTTCTGTGACGTGAGGCTATCCGTCTGGTTCAGGTAGTCCACTGTTCTGAAAGAGAGAAAAAATGCCTGTTCGGAGTCTAAAAATTTAGTCAGCCGAGTGCGAATAGGTTTCGTACTTTTTATTCTTAAAATCCGACAATCCGAAGAGCGTGTCGTCACGAAGTGCTTCCGTGGCCTTAAAGTTGAGTAGGCCCTGGCTTAACATTGATTTACATGGCAATCGAAATATCCCAGATCCAAAAATGGCAATAGTATATCGATTAGTAATAAGTATTCGCCGCACAAATTCAAAATTAGTTTCAATATTCTGGGTACGATACGTGGACTCGCTAATTTGGTTTCTTTATCGATTGCAGCACCACGAAATAAGTTAGTGGCCCTGACTAAAACTCAAATACATAATAGGAATTTTTTATAATTGGATCAATATCAATGAAAAGAATATTTAAATTTCCTCTTCCCTGAATCCATCCTCCCCTGAGATCAGGCGAATGCTCCCTTTATAGTTATACGCATTTATTTACAAACTGGGTTTTAACAAATGCAGATGAGACTGCAAAGTAGTTTCATTAAAACATTTCATAGAAACCCAGTCGCTCTCTCTCTCTAGAATTTCATTCATTTGTTTACAAACTGGGTCAAACTTTCCCAGAAACTGTTTATTTTCAAACAGTTGCTGGTAAAGTTTTGCTTAGTTCGTAATGAGCTGCCAATTGGATGATTCCAATGTCACTTACTTTAAAAAAGCATATTTATTTAATATGCTTTATTATATATATATTAACTATAAGTAGAACCATATCAATTAGTCCTATTTTGGGTTTCGGCAAATTATCACTTTATACACAATCTCGTTTTCTGTAGAATCATGCGATCATTAATTAAAACTACAAAATCAGTTTGCTAACGTAACGTTAAAATTTCGTAGATTCTTGGCAAGAATTCGTTTTCCGTAAAATAAAATTACCTCACTTTTAGCATAATACTGTTTTCGAACCAAAGGTTTTGCTGTTTGGTTCTTTCCGTACAAACTAGATTCATATGTAAACTTAAAGTTTGGAATTTTACATAATGGTCTTAGCATTCCTGTAATACTACCTAAGGATTTTGTTTTGCGTGCTTGTTGTTTGGGGCTCTTTTGGGTTGGAGAACATTTGGGATACTTTGGAGTCGGGATTTTTGGTTTTTAATAAAAGAGATTAACTCTAATCGGATTTTTTAACAAACTATAGTGTTACTTTAAATTTACTCTTGTAAAATCTTATTTAACTAAAAAATTGGAGTGCTTTATGTTACCTACATTTTAATTTTTTAAAAGATTCAAAACTTTTATAAACGTTTTACAAAAAAGAAAAACCACCCAGTTGTTTTACAACCTGGTTGGATTTTTAAAGTCAATAATGCATCCTTTAATTGCTTATCTTCTATTTTCTCCTTTTATTTTTCTTTGACATTTTTTAATATTCATTTGTTAGTAATTACAACGTAAATTGGGAACATTTTACTCGTGTACTACGGAAACATTGTTGTATAACTTTATAGTAGATGTTAGCTTAACATTTGTATAAAAAAGCACATTGTTGTATAACTTGATAATAGATATTAGCTTAGCATTTGTATAAAAAAGCACACAGTTACCATTTAGTTAATTAACATCAACATAAAAGGTAAACAAGTAACTTCATCATGAGTTTTCCAATCATCAACAACATAGGTGGTGTCACTAAGTGGAAAGTCCCTTTTCCAACGGATGAGTACAAATATTTCTCTCCAACACTCAAAGAATACATTAACCCTTCGAGTGTTAGACCCGGCTTTTTCCATATTTTTTGCATCAGACTTTCTTACAATAACCTTAAATGTAATAGATGATAATTTTTTTTCATATTGAACTTTTTCATTTTAAGAACATCCCTTCAAAAATAATACTAATTCTAACTTTTTAACAAATATGTTATTTGAAATATATAAATTTAAAATTTATACAGTGTAAACAGCCATACATCTTGACCCGTTTTCAGGCCATTCCGAAGATAGTAAAAAAACTAACAATGTTTTCTTGTCCTTACAGGTATGTGAGCTACATGTCTCCGGCTACAAGTTTTCCGTGCTCAACAACGCTTTCGTGGTTCATCGTGGACTCAAGACACCAACATCATTCCACACTGGCAAAGAGGCCGACCAAGAGAGGAATAGACAGCTCTTCAGACAGTTTAAGTTTGAACTGAAAGAAAAATACCCGGACTCGTCAAGAAAGTGCTACTGAACGACATCCATCCAGACAGTTGGCTGTGTTAAAGCTCTTAATGTTGTAAAATAGGCAGCTGGAAGCTTTGCTGAATATCAAAATACTACGCAGACTAATTGGTAATGGGGCCCGGGTGGCCTAGTGGTTAAGATCGCTGACTATTACGCTAATAGTCTGCGCACTGTATCGGGTGCGGGTTCGATTCCCGCCTTCGCCCTGGGTATAATTTCTCTCTGTGTGTCAGTAAAAATTCTGTCTGTCTTCTTGACGAAGGTTTATAAGCGGGTCTCTGGTCAAGCACACAAGCCGCAAATACATGTACCAACCAACCTGATTGGTAATGATCTTGAGCGAAGCAATGAACCAGCTACACAGGCCCAACCAATCGATTGGTGATGAACAATTTCTTTTATGAGTCTTCTTTGAACAGAATCATTGCAGAAGCTAAGGTTTGAGGTTTGGAGGATTGACACTTGACGTTCCGTAGGTGTTTGTCTTTTGTAATTTTCGATTCAGTAATGTGCTATAAGTAGAGGTTTATCATTTACTGGAAAATACCTGTTTGTAGTGATCAATTGTGATAATTTCTTAATTAACAAAATATTTTTATTTGATTGGTTATATTTTATTTTGATGCATGTTGTTGGTGGTACTTTATTGTAAAATTATTTTTTTAACCTTTTATTACCAATCTCCCATAACAATAAATTTTATCGGCAACACCAAATTCTTGAAGATCAGATTGGTTTTGATTTAAAACGATTTAGCTTTCTCAAGACATTTTTTGAAATTCCTTAAAAATCAGTAGAATGTCATATCCTAATGCTTTTCAATTTTAGTTGTTCAATTTCATAATTCCGATTTGCATTGATTTATGTCATTAATCTCATAATAAGACAAAGACGCGTTCAAATTCCTAAATGTTGTTTCTGTGTCTACACGAAGAAATGAAGAATCTTTGAAAAAAACATTTTCTACTTCTTACATTCAGAATAAGTAAAATATTAAATCGAAGAACTCGTAATTTTAATGTTAAACATTGGAATGTGAACTCACTTGAATACACAATAAAGAAAAAGGAGAAAAAAGTGCAATGCATTTAATGATAGTCTAGTTTATTTTATAACATGGCAGTTTTATTTATTATATAGTTGAATTTCTAACAAAACGTTAATGAAATATAATTTTAATAACGATGTTTTAAAATGTTTAATTTAATTGCAATCAAAAGTGTATAAAATATGTGGTATTTTTATTGCTTAGAGTTAGACGTTGCTGTTAAAGTATTTTTTAATTGAAGTAAAATAATTACTCGATGGAAATATTTATGATAAAACCGACTTGTCAAATTAATACTTCACGTTGTTTTTAAAAATAGGAAAACAATGGTCCCATTTCCATTTATAATCTAAATGAAATATCAAATTGTATCTCATGCATAAAGGGGTCATATTTCAATACTTGTCACTCCAAATAATGGATTAAAAAACAAAAACATTGAATTGCATTTCATAGGTATGCTAGAGCCATTTTTACATGAAAAAGAGATACAGGGGTCATGTATATGGAGTTGTTGTAATTGGTATAAGAAATTTCATCTCAACTATATATTTAGGTCTACAAAAAATATTCATTATACGTATGTTTTTCTTATTATCCTGATATACTTTAAAGTCCTTGAAATAAAAAAAAATCTATCTTTATATTAATACAGTCATTGTCTTTTTATTTTAAATAAGTTGCTCTTTCAAAGTAATTCATGTTTTAAAGTATTTGTAAAATATCCATAATTTTTTTATTGAGTTTAACTATACATATTTCTGTGATATTAATTTCATGTATATAAGAAAAAAGTTTACGTTTTTACCAGACTAATAAACAATGTTTCATTAAACATATCACTTTAACCATATCATATTAAAGTGTTACTAAAAATCAAAGCAATAATATTCCTATATTTATTGGATGCGCTTTTTATATTTGCTTTTACACGTTTCCTGAATTAATCATGGTTCTTGAATTTACATTTTATTTAATACAAAAGTTTATCACTTGACATATACATTTTTATAAATATAACTCTTAGTACTTTTTTCTTTAATTTGGTAGCAATTATCGGTATCCTTTTTATTAATTTTTTGACACACAAACACATGTAATTATACTTTATTGATCACGTAACTAAAAAAAAATTATTACTAGTTATATTGCAATATTGCATAGAGTTATATGGTGTATATGTATTAAAATATTTATGTTAAAATAATATTAAGTTATTTTATTCAAGTTAAAAAAATATTTATATTCCACTACAGAAAACTCGTTTGAAGCTAAGCTATGTTTTTCGTGAATACATCATTTGAACATTGGCCAATAACTTCAAGGATATATAGAATGTTTGGTTTTCATCTCTTAATGTTAAAAAGATTAATAGTATAATTATGGTAATGGCCAAAAAATAAAAGTTTAGCAATGCATACGAGAAAGTATTTTCCATTATTTATCCATTATTATTTGAAAAATTATAATTCCTCATTATTCGAAGGTATTTTCTTTTTGCCCTCATTAAAAAAGCATTAAGATTCATCATTAAGCCAAAACTAATTCAACCAAATATCAGCTTTCTTATTTGATAGGTCAAACACTCGGCACTATTACATTTTCTTATGTTCCTATTATTAATTTTTTAGATTTTTGTGGTAAAATTAGTAACTGGGTCACTTTCTCATTAATAATTACAATCATCTTTGGATTTTAAATTGGTTTTCTTTGATGAGTTTCTAGTCTAACGTATTTTTACAAGTGCTTTGTGATGTGATTTTTACTTTAGTATAAGTTGTGTATGTTAACAATTATTATTATATTTTGTGAATTAATCGTTTGCATTTACTTAAGTTTGTTGTTTTAAAAGTTATTGAAATTCGATTTCAGATTAATATAAAAGTTTATTGTTAATATCACTTGTTATGTTATTTTAAAATTTGAATCTAAAATATTTATTTATATACATAATTCAAATGCAATTATAAGTTCATACAAATTTCCTGCAATTTTATTTTTTAAAAATTGTTTATAAAAAGAACTGTAATGCATTTCTTTAAATTGTTATGCATCAAATTTGAAATAAGATTATATAAAGTTACTTCGTAACAAAAATCATATTCTTAGTTTTATTACGTGTCAAGGTACAAATATTTCATTCTAACTTATTTATAAGTAGTTAAAATTGATTATTATCCAAATATTACATACATTTATGCCCTTATAATTCATGTGTACATAGAACTATTGTTGTAAACTTTGTGAATTTATCTAGTCTTTGCTGGTCATTCATAATAAAATGTGAATTTTTTTAACGAATTTGCACATTGTTTTATCTAAGTTATAGTTAAGAAAAACATTATTTTAAAATTTATTATGGGACATTTATTTATCTTTTAGCTGTTAACCGTGCAGCAAATGAAACGTGATAAATTCATTAAAATTAATTCTAAACAATTAGGAATTAAAAATGAAATATTGTAGAAAACCACAGTCAAAAGTTGGTCCCCATATTTAGCATCATTGTCGAATTTTGGGTGCTCCGCTTTAAAAATGTCATTTTGTTCATCCTTGCTCCATAAGAATATTTAAATATTCTTATGGAGCACTACCTATCTACATCCATGCTCTATACTAATTAGGACATCCATGCTCTAGACTAAGAATAATTTAAATGTTCTTAGTAGCATGGATGAGAAAATGTCGTAAATATTGGGTCGCACATTTCAGTGAGGTGATCTTTTTCACCTGATTTTTACTGTATTTCATATTAATAGAGCAAACAAATATTTAATAATGATAGTTTCTTCTCCATTCATAGACACCGCAAAAGCGTGCTGTGTAACGTTTTCTATAAAACAGGTGGAAGCCTAGATCCCTATAAATTTATGGAGTAATGTTGTACGAAATTTATGGAGTAAAGTTACACAAGAGAAGTTTATTCTAATTTGCGGTGTAGTGTTACTCCACAAATTTAGTGCAATGGGACTCCGTAAAACCAGAGGCAGCACTTGCTGCCATCGATTTTTGGAGTAAACTCCTTATTTGTGTAATGTTACTCCATAAATTCGGTGCAACGTTCCACCAAAGTCTTACAGTGTATTGTGAGAACACCGCAAAGTCTCACGACGAAAGTATATATTTTTACTTTTGCAATGTCACTCTATTAATAACTTAAAAATTAACACCCATTCTTTGTACGGGATAAAAAAAATAATGCTCAAATTCCATTCAAGTAAATATTTACCTTTTTGTCTGGATGACTAAGAGGAACCAATGGAACACTAAGAGTACGAATAAAATTTAAATGTTTGTTACCAATCGTTTTAGAGTGAACTTTGAAAAATGATGTTTTTATTTTTTTTATTATCGAATGCAAATCTTTAAAAACTGTTCTAAAATGACCGTAAAACGTAAACTTATTCTTTGTGCAATTTTTTTTAAACTATATATACAAGATTACATCAGTGCCAAAAAAGTTAATATAAATGTTGAAATTGCTAACATTTACCTTAAGTCACCTTAATGTATGATTGTGCTCAGATGAATATTAAAGCTAAAATTTAGTTTTTTAATGCTTGTTAAGAATATTAAATTATTATATATATATATATATATATATATATATATATATATATATATATATATATATATATATATATATATATATATAATATATATATATATATATATATATATATATATATATATATATATATATATATATATATATATATATATATATATATATATATATATATATATATATATATATATATATATATATTATATATATATATATATATATATATATATATATATATATATATATATATATATATATATATATATATATATATATATATATATATATTATTATATCGATTTCAACAATTTTATTATTTTATTTGTTAAAAACTATTAAATTTAAATTTTCAAAAGTGGCCCCTTTTTTTGTTAAGCTAACTACTTTAAAAAAAATCCTTAGTTCCTTTGAGACCAAATAAAATTTCCGTCAAACTAACTCAACAATTTTATGCTTTTCAGTTCTATGATAGATGTCTCCAATTTAAAATAATACCAAAAAATACGTCTCTATACATGAAATATGAGAACTGGAAACTGTAAAAGTTCTTTTGTTCGTCCACCTCTTTCAAAGGCAAGAACAATTACTGGTCATTTATAACGCAACCAACATTCGATCCAATGCTTTCACGCAATCGCCTCATTAACACAAAGGCCAATAGTAATTGGACTCAGTAGTTTCATTATGAAATTGCAATTTCAACTAATGCCCGTGTCTTATGAGAAAAGTATTCATTTAAATGCAAAAAGAGTCAAGCTTATTGGAGGATTTCCCTCTAACCTTCTCCCTTTCACTATTTTAATTGAAGGAGAGGCTTGTAAGGAAAACTCTCGGTAAACATGACTCTTTTTTTCACATTTGGAGATTTAAAAAGCTCTGTTATGAGAGGTTTGTTAATGACAGAGCTTAGCAGTTACTAATTATTTTCGAATGGTCGTTTTGTGTTTAATTTGATATGAAAGACGAAAATACTATCCAATTTTAAAAGTGTTTTATAGATTAGTGAACGAAGAAGCAAATTATTTGAAATTTAAAACTCCTTTCATAAAATTTCGTAGTTACATTTTTTATAATTATAAGAAACAAATAATTGTTAATACTTTTTGTTTATACGTTATTTTAAATTTATAAATAAAGGAAATACAAGATTTTCTAACACTTCTATCAACTTCTAGGCCATAACTACATACAAAGTAATAGGATTTTAACGCTTATAAAAGAGGTCTATTGTTTCGACATGTTATAAACACTACTATAAATAATAAAAATATTTTTCAGGCTGTCTGCAAAAATAATTATTTTACAAACAAAATCAATAGAAAAAGTTATAAATAAAACAATTTTAAGTAGTGTTTTCTGCTCAGAAAGAACGACTTTAGGGTTTAAACGTAGATTACCTTTTGACTTAAAAATTCAACACTCCTACAGAATTACTTGTTATGGTTTTTTTATTTAATAAATTAATATTCTATTACTTCATTGCAAAACGCTTAAATAATATATTTAACGTACCTAAATATTGTTTTAGTGCGATATAAAAATTCGCACCATTCCCAGGAAATTGACGTTCCTCTAACGTTTACTCAATGTTGGATACGCCACTTTTTTATGCGCCATATTACAATCGATCACATGAAGTTCAAAACTTAACAAATCCTATCGAAAGACGCGACTCTAATACACTCCCAAAACAACCCCACTTAGTACAGCATTGATTATATGAAAGTAGAATGCTTAAATACACGTAAAAAATTATCCCTTCACTTTCACCAGCATCTATTTAAGGTGCATGTTTCCCATCTTGTGTAGCAACAATTCCACAGGAATGAAAATAAGGTGGTGATTGGTTAATCAATGACGTGGGTGGACCATCTCAAACCAATAATGGAAGCAGGAATTATTTAAGTCAAGTGAAACAAGCCAATTATAGCTACACCAATTACAAAGTTCCATAATTATTTACAAACAAAGAAAACTTTCTAACTTTTTTTATTTAATTAACGAACATCCTCAACAAAGTATCCCCTTTTCTATATTCCAATCAATCACTTGCAGTTCAAAAGCCTCATAATACCCATCCAAAGCAGTCCCACTTACTACAGCATAGATCAACATAGAACACTTTAACACTCTCTCGCGAAGTGATTCTCCCATTTTCAACAGCTCCCTTATTTTCCTATTCAAAAGCAGTCCGCTCACGACCTCCTCGCCCATTACTGCAATTTCCGCCGCCAGCATCCTCAGGAAGATACGCAAGACAGATATTTATCTAAAGTTTTACCTGTTATAATTAATCTCTTACGGTAAATTTAACTCATTAACGACGAATGGCAAGAAAATTCGCCAAGCGTAAATAGACTTTCGGCTTGACTTTATGTAAATAAACAAATCGTAAGACAAATAAAGACTACAATAATGAACAATTTATGTTGTGACAAACTGAGTTATAGGAAAAAAGAATTTTAAAAACAAAAATTTAACTTTTAATTTATGTGGAAAAGAAGGTGTTAATTGCAGTCACAAATGGGTCGTTAATGGATTAAGGTAACTTAAAGTTTAAAATGTCCCATAATGAAACTTTGATTCTTTGAATTATTGCTATAATATCGTTCTACATACACTGGTATAATAAAATATTCCAAATTGTTTTTATAAAATACAAAGCCACTTTGAATTTTGAACTAGCAATGAATAGTCTGAAATCTTTACCATTTATGGAACTTCATATAACGATACTTTTATTCAAACACTTTAACATATTTTTCATCATCCTCGGGAATATGATCAAGAGAAATACGTCTTATACTTTTTCTACGTTCTCTTTATATTTAAACCCTTTAGCACACATCATGTGTATTTGGGATTGCATGTTTTTGTAGCTAGAAAACATAGAAAGAATTTATTTGAAAAAACAGTATAATTCATGATTTTCACTGTAATATAATGGTCGACAAAATTGGTATCCGGCGTCATTACTATAGTAGAAGGACCATACTCAAAGGTATTTTCAATATTTATCTGCATAATCTGGTGCATAAAACTTTTCTATTTCTTAATGTAAGACGCTAAATAGTTTTAAAACATCGATATGTCTGAAAGTTTAATCCTTTGTTGATCATTTTTACAAGCAAACACTTTTGGTCAAACAAATAATATAAATGCTTGTCATTTTATAAATTATACATGTTCTAACTAAACTTTACAAAACTCCTTCTTCAGAGACAACTCAGAGTATAATACTATATGAATTTAAACTCGAACAGAAGCAATTTAACTTATATTTTACATCGATATTAACTAAACATTAATTTTTACGTAAATATTAAATTTTGAACTGAACATAGGTAGAGTAAAAAACATTGCTAAATAATTACACATCATCCATTTAACCCAAAATAGAAAATAACTGCTATTTAAACTTAGCACTTGATTCCTATTCTACGAGAAGGGGGCTTAAAAGACTATTAGCGGATCTATAGCGAATTAAATGTGACGAGAACTCCGGAGTTTGTCAGACCAGACCACTCAATGCAATCCCTTCCATAATATAATGCGGCTGAAACGCATACCCTCAATCATCAGTCGCTTCTGCCGATGACAGAGCCCAAAGATGAGCCAAGTCAGAGACTTAGGACAGAATGGACTGCCCATTGGCAAACCTAAAAAGAGACCATAATCAGTCACGTCACTTGGGATGAAAGTATCAAGTCAAGTTGGTTTGACCAGATAAAATTTGCATTATTCTTAAAAATCGCAATACTTTCGCTTCTAAAGTGGTCGAAATAAATTATTTTGACAACAAATCATATGAATCAAAAATATGTGGAGTGGACATGCAGCAAACATATTTTTTTGTGGAACCTTACAGAAACAGAAGCGATAAGTTGCCAAATGTAGCAACCTTCAGACAGCACATTAACGATTTGGCTAGATTTATCTTGGAACTCTCTTCAGTGGCCTTTTTACAATCAAAATTAGCGGCCCATTCTGTTTATGTCGTTGAACAGACCCCATAGCCGAGCCAAAGTGGTCGTCAATGACGGGCGAGTAAATTCTACTGCGGCGTCTTCCTGCAATGGCCGAAAAATCAATTAACCTGTCGCGTAAAGGGTGGATTTTGTTCTGGCCGTAAAGTGCCTTTATGTTCATGGATGTCAAATGTACTTTATTTTACGGCCGAGCAGATAGAAACAAGACCTCCTATAGATAAGGCCTATGAAGAGCTATGGTTTTTGAAGAATAATAAAGGTAGACCAATTAAAAATTATTAAAAACTTTACTTGCTTACCTTAAAAACTTGAATTATTGGATTAAAATCATTAAAAAGCAAATTTGACAAGTGATTACACAAATTAACATAAATTATCTATTCTCCAGTTCAAAAACTTTAAATTTAAGCTTTTAAAATTCGTTTTTTGTGTAACTAGTTGCCTCATAAATTCTCAGTACTTGTCTTCATTTCTTTTTTTTTTTTATTCAACAATTTCAGCAGAAAAACTATCTCGCATGGCATTTCCTTCACTCTATCATCATTGATGATGTTAATATACATTCCTAAACTGCTTTCAAAAGGGAACAGTTGTCCTAGGTCAATAGATATAAAGGGTGTAGTTGTCCTCACATACTCAAATTCAAAACTAAGATATAGAGTTCAGTCCGTTCATTGGTGACTTCGTCCAATTGAATTTTATATTATTAAAACTCGCCAATGAAAGGACCGGACCTTATATCTTAAACTTTGGAGAATGTGCTTTGCAACTTCACCCTTCATATTGCTCTAGTAACGCAGACAGGGTCTGTACGGTACAACCTTGCCGGTGTGACAGCCCTTGTTCACCACAATCATTTTTTTGCTAAACCAAACGTTTATCGCTATATGGCCTCGAATTCAATTAATAGCTCATAGTCTGCCTCCGATAGTGAAAGGAAGCGTTCGCCAACAAGCCAAAACTAGTGGTACTCGGTACTCGTGATTCTGTACGTATTATTATAAAAATCTATATTTAGTGTTATCTAGCGCGGTCCATTATAGGATGATATCGTCAATACAAATGACCAAGAATGGCTGAAAATTCAATTAATTTGTCGCGCAAAGGGCGTATTTTCTTCTAAAGGTCGTAGGCAGTAAAACGGTTTTATGTTTATGAGTGTCAAGTGTCATATGGCGGAATTGTCGAAACAATACAGTTTGTGTTGACAATTTTTAATGTGTTTCTCGTGAAATTCCAGCTTTACACTAGACTCACTGGGATTCCTTTTCTTCTTCATAAGAGTTGTTGGGAGATCCCATACGTACTAAAACTTTTATTAACTTTGTATGATTTTTTTATGTCATCACTTAATGCTCCTGTTTTATTTTCCTGAATGGCCGTAAAAGTATCTTCAGGAATGACAAAATTAAATTTATAAATAAAATTGAGTAACTAAATTTGGAAACCTCTATTTCCGGGCTAATATTAGATGCAGTGCCAGGAACCTTCATATTCCTACTTTGATTGCTTTTATTTAATGAAGAATCCAAAAATAAAATGACTAATACCCCAAAGTATTTTTTTCAGTGACAGTGGGTACGAACAGGGGATGCATGCATTTTTCATGGTCAATAAGTCTTGACACTAAATCACAATGGCTTCAGAATCCAGCTCAGATCTTATTGTTCTCTTAACACAGTGGATAAAAATTAAGAAAAAAGAGTCTTCAACAATCCAAAGCCATTTAAAGAGCTTTTTTCAAAATGATGTTTAGCCAAGGTTCTTCAAAATTAACTTTTCTATGCAAAATATAGCAGTATCTATACATAATGCATTTATAATAGGTCACAGTTTGAAACACAGTTTGAAGTATGAAAAGTTACCTTTTCCTTAAATTTTATAATAATTGTTGCACAAAAAAATCAAGTTTTGTTAAAAAGAAAAAAAATGACTTGACGCCATTTGGAAACATTCTCTTCGTTTAATGGCTTTAAAGAACAAAATTCGCCAAAAACAGGGTTAAGTTTGAATTAATTTTTAACGCCATAGTTCAGCTATTTTAATTGAAATTCTTCCTCTAATTCAATCTAGGCGCTGGCGTGGAAAAGTGGGTTAAGGCACCGTGCCACATAGATAGATTAGCAGGTTCTTTCAATATTGCGTGGTTCAATCTACGCTATTACGGAACGTTAATAAATTCAATCTTTGATGGTAGAGATATAAATTTGTTTTTCAAAAAGAGGGTCTGCTTTTCTTCGAGGAATGGTAGACATTAAGTAGTTGTATCTTCATGGATGTTAAAGGCGTGAAAAGAAGTATTGTTTGTCCCGAGCTATTTTTAGATTATTTTCTTCTTATTTTAATTCAAAAGAATTAAAATAATAGAAAGAAGCTATGGGAATATTTCTTATGATGTCACGCTCTCCGAACTGCGAGTTCATTGGTTGTTTTGTTTTCTTTGACAAAGTGTTGAAACAAGCTCATTGGTTTTTTATAACGTCACGCGCTCCCAACTGCGATTTCATTGGTTGCTTTGCTTTCTTTGACAAAATGTTGAAACAAGCTTATTGACATCGTGGAGATTTCTGTCCGCCTGTACCCCCTTTTAAATTGCGGTTTAAAAATTGGCAGAAAGCTATGAAATCAGCAAAAGTATCTTTCATACTTTTTGTCCGTCAGTCTGTACGATTTTCCGTTTGTCTATCTGTCCTTTATAAGAAAGTCTGTTATAATTTTCGTTCAAAAATGTCCGATTTTTTAAAAAAAATATTAGAAATTCATGCCATCAAAAACCTATCTTTTATACTTTGTTTCATCTGTCTGTAGGCTTTTATGTCCGTCCGTCATTCTGCCTTTTAATGGTATGTGTTTACTTCAAATCTAGCAGTCTAGTTTTAGGTATTACTTTTTTTGTTAGAAAGATATGACATTAGATGCTTACGTTTATACTTATTTCCGTTTGTGAGTCTATCCGAACTACATAAGAAATTTATTGAGTATTAAAGTAGCAGAAAAGTAGGCTATTATAGTTCTTTCGGAACTACTTGTTTGTAATATTTAGCGACATTTTGAAATTATTATTTTTAAAATTTCAGCTCTTTTGTATTTTTTTTAAGTCAACACCCACCCAAGAACACCTTTTTTTAACCATAGCATGTTATTTTTATGTCGGATACATTAAAAAAAAACTTTGAGTAGGAAAAAATATATACTTAGGCAAGGAAAAAAAAAGAAAAGTTCTGAGATAAACTCGCTTAGATGTCGCTAAACATGGATTTCTTCGAGGTAAGTTTTTAATTTAAAAATATTTTTGGCGGGTTTTACCTTTAAAAAAAATTGCAGGGCATAGATTTTATACAACAAATAGTTTGGATTTATTTATATTTTTATTTTGTAGTAGTTTGAACTTTAAAAAAAGGCCAAAATAGATTCTTGAAGTAGTATCAGTCTAATGCAACTTGATTTTTACAAAACCTTTCTTCAAAATCCATTAAAATAATAAGTACCATATAAGTACAATATCAGGAAAAGTACATTTAATATGAAAATCGATATTTACCTTCAATTAGGTACCTCCAGGAAGGAAACACAATACTTTTTCTGTTATAAAATAACGAGTAGGAAATAAAAAAAACTGTCTTAATCTTTCTTTTGTATAAATACACAAATGTCACATTTTGAACAGTTTCTACTCTCATACGTTTGAAATATTGTACCTTCAAAAATTCTCGAGAGAGGTATTAAAAAGCAAAACAAAACTAAAACTAAGTTTAGCATTCGAAGACTTTTTTTCGTCTAAACAAAAACAAAAAAAAACTTAACATCTGCAACTCCAAACACATTACCATAAATATCAGCGAAGGAAACAACGTTTTTAAGGTATCAAACAACGCGCGTAAGAAACTATAAGCACGGGTAATGCATTTCTATTACCAGCTGAGTTCATTCCAGTGTACGTTGTTTAGCTAGAACCTGTGAACCATTACCGTAACCTAAGTGACGAATTATTGCTCTGGGAATAGGGGCCTTTTAGCTCCCAAAAGAACAAAGAAATGGCCATCTTAATAGTTATTTGTTTCTTTTGTATTTCTTAGTGGAAAGGAATAAATTTGGCTTCACAAGATTTGGCTCTTTGGAATAATGAAGTCCCTTTGGGGTTTTCTTAAAGGTTTTTAAAATGCGCGCTTGATATGAAGTTGTTTATAGCAATAAATTGCTTTGCTGTTCTAAACTCGATCAATCATGTTAAAGTTATGTTAATTTGATGGGTTTGAAATGTTTTGATATATATATATATAGTGTGTATACTTTTTATGAATAATAACTTCGAAACGCCGGGTTAATGTAATTTCTGAGAGTGAAATTATTGCTAAAGTAGTTTCTGTTCAAATAAAGAATGCGTTTGTGTTGAGAAATAAGTTATTTCGAAAGTTTATGCTTTATATTATAACAAATGCATTCACTCTATTGATTTTATTTCTATGTGAAATAAGCAAAGAATATTTCATAGCAAGCAATTCCCAATAATTAGGATTACTTCGATAAATAAGATTTTCATAAGTGGACGTAATTAGAAAAAGAAAAGAAAACAGCTGACCATATATTATATTTCGCTTACTAGACTCTTCTTGCTGTGAAGTGGTTCAGATTAATAAGTTATGCGAGAAATAAAATTGCCCTGTTCATTTAAAACTTTCAGAAATTCTCATTTACGAAAGACCGAGGAATGTACAAAAAGTATATAATTGGTTGGTCTCTGATGTTGTTCTTTTCAACCTTTCCCCCCCCCCCCTCCCCCAAATTAAATTTAAATTAGACGTTTAGATAATTAAAGGGTTTCAAACAGATGAATGGACAGACATACGGAAGCCATTAACTACTTTCGATTTGTTTTAATTTTTTTGACTTATACAAAAAGGTCTTAAATAATCTTTTCCTGAAAATAGGCTAAAATTAGACGTTTCTACGCCAACCAAAATATCAGATTTTAAACACGATCAATACTTTCATTTCCTGTTTTCATTCTACACTATAAAATTACAAAAAGGTATTTGCACCTCTTTGGGTCCTAAATACAAATTTTTTCTTTTTCCATGCATTGAATATCGAAAAAAGTTAACAAAAAAAAAGAATTCGAAGCTTCCGTTTTTATTATTCCGCCACTCGAATTCCCTCAATCCCGCGTGTTAACCCAGATCAAAATTCTAATGCCGAACCCTCGACACAAAAGAGGCCAATCTCACACGGAACGGTAGCTACATGAGCCACGGAGATTAGAATAACTCGGAGATGCTTGGCGTGCAAAAATGTGAAGCTATCTATAAGTCGCCAAAGTTATACGCCCAAACAAAGTGATACGCCCAAACGAACCCCACTGAGCTATCTGAATGAGATATCTAAACAATACGCAGCATTTTATTTTTTTAACATGACTAAAATATAGAAAGAAATGACAATCTGTATTGCTGTAGATTGGAATGCAATAGAGACTTAGGACAATAAGAGACTCTAACAATAGACTGCACACTGGCAAACCTAAAAGGGGACGATCATCAGACACGTGGGTTTAGCTCAAATCACGTGGATTCGGGTAATAACTCTTTTGATTGAGTGATTCCATATAAAACATCTTTACTTTTCAAATATTCTAACATGGTTTATAATTTTTTTAACTATACAATATTGCACAATTCATGGAAGGTGGGGTTGCCAGAGCCTCGGGAGGTTGGACTTCTACCTGTTGGTCCGCGGGAGCTATTTTATTTTACTCCTACCACCCAATGGAAACCATTGGAGGCGTTCCCCTATCCGCCGCCTGGGGACGCGCTCTCTAGGGGTTACAGGCTCCCCCGAGAGTAATAATCCTATCCATCAACAAAGTCATCGCAGCCCAGAAAACCTGCACGTTACAGTGGATACCAGCTCATGTTAACATCCTTGGAAATGAAAAAGCCGATGAGCTTGCCAAAGAATCAAGAGCTTGCCCCCAATCATCTAACCTCATAACTCTCGTGGACGCCAATGCAGTTGCCAGCCGTAGACTTATCAAAAATAATTTTAAATATTCCATCCCTGCTCTAAATTGTAACCGTACAATATCTTCAATAATAGCCAGACTACGAACAAAACATTTAAAAGGAATGAAAATCTCAACGAAAGGACAAAGAAGCTTCTCCACAAACTGCCCAAACTGTCCTGGTGTCCAACTGTCCCCGCAGCATATATTTGGCTGCCCAGCAATTCAAGCCAGGCTCTTCAGGATTGGCTTTGAAGACCCAGAAATTTTAATTCTCTCCGAAGATGCAGAAGAAATAGCGAAAGCTGTCTACGACAGCTTCGGATCCATCTAGTTTTTGCACACAACATGGACACGACAACAACAACAACAACTATACAATAGATGTATTCAATGTATAAGTTACGAAACTACAGTAAAACCCAGTTATAGAGTCATTCAAGGGACTACCGTGTTTATGATGTTACTATCTCTATGGTTACAAACGACTAAAGTTATAAACAATGAATTGTTGAATATTGAAGTTGAATAGTTGAGGTTGAATATTAAGTAAATCTTGTAAAATATGTATTATATACTCATATTAATAACTGAAGTTATGAAATGACATCAATTGAATACGTTTTAACCCAATGTGCTATTAGTAGTGGGTTAATTTATCGTTCTCCGATCAATTTTTTAAACGGTAAATATATTATTCAAGACTTTTTGCCTTAGCGAATAAAATGAAATTTAAACTGTAAAAACGAATTTTAAAAAAAATCTTTAAGTAAGCATTTTGTGATATCATATAACAGGAAAATTTTTAGCGTTACAAACGAGTAATTATTGAAAATTGTCGTTGTAAGCAAACTATTATAATAATGAGGTCTATGGACAGTTTAAGGGACCGAACATTTATGGCGTTATAAACGAGGTCGTTGTCACCGAGTTTGACTGTACAAAAAAACTAGCTTTCAAATAGATTTTTTTAAGGTTTTTTTATAAACTAGGGGCACGCCCCCTGCTCGCTATCGCTCGCCAACCCCCGGGAACTGCTTGCGCAGTTCCCTTTGGATCACTTCGCGATCCAGGCTCGCTTCGCTCGCTCACCGTTCTTTGAAATATTTTAGTCTAACCTTTATTGTTAACCTTTAGGGCATGTCCGACAATTTTTCGTCAAATATGGTAACCCCGCCAAATTGGTATTATGGCAGCCCTTGGCTACGGAAATCACCGTAGATCGTATTTTAAGCGAATAATTATCAAATAGCTCAGTATTTTTTCTATGAATTATGTTTGCATTAGAGAACTTATTTTGCTACTTTGTTTATAGTTGATCCTGTCCATTTTCCTTCACCGTTAAGAATTCTTAAATCGTATTAATATATTTAAAATAATATTAATAATTTTTTTTTTAAACTCTTTTTATATTACTTTTTGTGCACATTGTTTTGAACTTGCAGCAAACTGTTGAGTTCTGATTTTCTTATTTTAAAATATCGTTACAATCTACGATCGCAAATGCCACGATAATTTATAATGAGGAAATCTTTCATGTTCTATCAGAAGACATTTTCAGTTTTGAGCAGCATTTTAAGTAAATATTTGTTGTTATTTCAAGATGACAACGTACTTGGCAAACGCTCGGTTTGTTTTCATTTTGACCTGGCGATAGTTTTCGACTTGGCGCCAAATCCGGACACGGTCCTTTAGATTAACTGCCTTTAGTATCCTTTTAAAATAAAATTATTACAAATTAACGCTTATTATTGCGAAAATATTTCGCTGCTTGACTAAGATTTAAAAGTAACTAAAATGGAAACCGTGGTAGCCGTTAACGTTTAGAAGCTATGTTTAAAAACAATTTGAATTTTTCCTTTTTTATTAACAATAGTGTTTGGTAGTTCAGTCGATCGAAATTATAATTTAAATTTGCATACATTACACGTCCCTAATATTATGCATGTTTAAAGTTAAACTTACTGATTCTATCTTAAAGTTGTTGTTTTTTCAAACTAATAACGAAACTTATATAACGTGAAGTGTAAACAAACTCGATTGTTGCCATTGCAGAGTTAAAAATATAAGGAAATTTGGGTGCCGTATAAGAGAATTATATATAGATTATTTTTTGGCACTTACTCAATTCGCAGCAATGAATTGAAAAACGCAGCAAACTTTCTCGCCAAATCAGTGATTCATATATGTTCTCCCTTAAACGGTATATTTACTATATTAGATTTTCAGTCTATTTAAGGTTCAGAATAACTCCAATTATCCGAAGCAATTGCGACCTAACAACATTTGGATAATCAGAAATACGGATAATTGGAGTGTTTTGGAAAAAAGTTTATATTCGAATCAATTACTTAATGTATTGTTGGATTGTGTGAGTAGTTTTTTTATGGTCGATCTAAAAAAAATTACAAGTCATAACATCCAAAAAGACGAAAAGTAACAGATAGACCGAGTGGATTTTTTTCTGAAATTCGGATAATCAGCAACTCTTCGGATGTTTGGAGTTCTACTGTATATAGTTGGAGTTGAAGATCGCAAAATTAATACTAGATTCTAATATTTCCTTTCGTGCTTCGTATACAAAAGATTAAACCCTGCTACATCTAAATTTTACTTATTTTACCGAAGCGTTGCTGAATATACAAGTTATCCAAGTGTCTGTTTGGGCGTATTGCGAAAACGATTCTGGCTTCACTTGAAATTCAGATTTCGTATTGATTTTGAACGAAACAACACCTCAATATTATTCTATCCTACATTCTCCGGCCGGAAACGATCTAAATGCAATTACTGTATCGAACGGAAAAAGTACATCACAGAGTAACAACGCTCAATCGAAAAGCATTCAGCTCTGAAAAGTTAATAGAAGTAACTCTGGCGTACAATGTTGAATTGTATGTCTTTTGGGGGCTAAAGGAAAAAAAGGATTTGTTGACATACCCGAGTCGTGTTTTTGTTCTACTTAAGTGAAGCATTCGCTTTTTTTTTCTGCTGGTTATCTGAGACTGAATTATTCATTGAAACTGAGATTGGCTTTTGTACCTGTATAAAATAAAGTGTGTGTGTTACATTGATATAATTTGTATTTGTTGGGCCTTAAGTACTGTAGGAATTTCTTAAATTACATTTAATTAAATATAAGCAACTGAATGACCGATAATCGGCTCAAAGTTCAAATAAGTAATTCTAAACTACAGTTCTCTGACTAAATACAAATGTGTATTTAATGCTTTTTATTTACATATATGTGAGCAAAAACCTGTTCTCTTTAAATCAAGCGGTTTCATTTATTTACTACACTATTTTGTTATATAAACTGTTCGTAATTATGTCAAAAGTTGATTGAGTTTATGCTGAATAATACTGTTTAAATGTGTATGTTTGCACTATTTATGTAGTATGATGGCGGTGGGACTAATACACATCTGGTATAGTGAAGCTAGAACAGATCCATGAGGTTAAAAATTTCCAAAAAGTCCAAAAGCAGATGCGGACTTTTCACGGCCCCTTCAGGTGAAACCCCCAGGCATTTCTAAATCTGCTGCGAGCAAAACGGAGCATTGTGACATTTGGATCATTGTGGATGTTTATGTGTAGTATACTTATACGATTGGAATTTGGCGATTCCTACTAATTTTACAAAATAACGAGTAGCTTGATACCATTTGACAGTTAGTAAAAACATTTCTAAAAATAATAAAAAAATTCAATTATTTTTTAAATATACTAGGGGCTTCGCCCCTAGGCTCGCAAGCGAGCAGATTGCTGCGCAATCTCACTCGGCTCGCAAGCTCGCACCCTTGGATTGCTGCGCAATCTCACTGGTTCGCAAAGTCAAACTCTTGTATGGCTGTGCAATCTCCGAAGGCTCTCCTGCTCGCTATCGCTCTCCAACCCCCGAGAATTGCTGCGCAATTCCCATTTGCCACTTCGCGGCCTGCTGGTGACCGTAACTTTTCCATCCCCACTTTGCACAGGCCTATGCATATTTTACAATCCAGGTCTGTATCTATGACAATATTGGGTGGAGCCTCGGTGACCGTCATGCTACGGATACATCGGCCGCAGACCGATAATTAACTTATTAACAACTTTTGATAAAATAAATTATAATCACAACGTAGTTTCACATGTCTAGTTGCCACAATCGACACCAGCGGTCTTTTAAAGGATATAACAGCTCGAGTGGCCACAATCGAGGGCCCGGAGGATTGCCGAGAAGCCACAATCGACGGCCCGGAGGAGTACCAGCGGATTTTTTAAGGATATCACGGCTCGAGTGGCCACAATCGACGGCCTGGAGGATTGCCGAGTTACCACAATCGACGGCCCAGAGGGGGTACCACAGGTTTTTTTAAGGATATCACGGTTTGAGTGGCCAGAATCGGCGGCCCGGAGGGAGTCACTCCGTGAGCAGAAACAGCGAAAGAAATTCAAGAAATGCAACCGAGAGAATACGTCACGGGGAGAAAAAAAAGCCATACAACAATGATAGGAATATGTGTTTACTTTTTCACGAACGCCAAAAGTTGCCAAATGGCATCACGGCCTGAATACGCTAGGTGTTCCACTAATCCAATTTTTTTTTATTTCGTATTATATTGATGATATAATTTATGCGTTATTGGTCCGTAGTATTCAATTATCAATTTTAGTGTCAATATAATTCCCCATGGTACTGCTAGCGTATTCAGGCCTGTCTCGATTTGGCGGCTTAACTTTTGCAGCCAAGTAGCGAAAACGTACTTAATTTGGTAAAACATTCCAGTTCAACTTTCAACTCAATGGATGTTTACATCAATCTTGTTGCAAATCTTGAAAACTAATTTACTTTTAAGTTGGTTGGTTGAAAATACAGCGTACAAGAATTATGCGAACAATAGTAAGGCTTGAAATGGATTTATTTTGAAAAATTCCGGTTTTTGTGCAGGTGAGTATTTGTTCAAAAGGTGTGTAAGGTTTGGTTCGGATTTTATTATAATCGGCCGCAGTCCGATAATAATTTAACTTATTAACAACTTTTGATTAAATAAATTATAATCACAACGTAGTTTCACATGTCTAATTGCCACAATCTACGGTCCGGAGGATTGCCAAGTAGCCACAATCGACGGCCCGGAGGGAGTCGAAAGATTTTCGAGTTTCAAAACTTGCGGCCCAGACGGGATAATTTCGTAAGGTATAAGGCGTACAACATTTCGACCATTAAAACATTACTGGGCTGTCAAGTCATGATAAAAACAAAACATAATGTGAAACTATTCCCTCACGCTACCGGCACCATTCCGTGAGCAGAAGCCCTGTGTGAGCAGAAGCCCTTTTTCATGAACGCCAAAAGTTGTCAAATAACATTCCGGCCTGAATACGCTATGTGTTCCTTCCCCATTGACGACGATCCATGTACACAGTGACGCGTTTACCAATAGGCGTTAGAGGCGGCCGCCTGTGGCCCCAAGATTGCGAGGGCCCCAAAATTTCAAAATTAATAACAAATACCTAGACTTACAACTGTTTGCATACAAACATAATAATTGACCGACCGCCGAATTGTCGCTTTTTCGTGTCTCCTTTTACCGAACTATACAAGCGTGACGTCACGGATTTCGGGGAATTTCCAATTCTTTCAAATATTTATATACTGTCTGTCTACGGTTTGTTGGCCCCCGATTTGTTTGTAAACCAAAAAAAAACACCACTTTTATTGTAATAAAAATTACAAAATCTGTTTTTGACGGGAGATTTTAGACAATACAGATATCCATTTTTGTAAATCGATCGCATAGTAACGGTACAGGTACACTGGAGATTTTTTCAATTTTGATTGAGATTTAATACATTGTAAACAGAACGCACTTTTTTTTTCGACGCACTGTAGAAACGCACTGTATTTTTCGACGAAAACGTGGAGAATGAGATTGTTGTTAATGGACGAGAAAACAAAATTAATACCGTTAATGTTATTTGTGATAAGTTGATTTTTGAACTCGATAACAGACTGAAGTCCTATAATGAAATCAATAGTCTGTTCGGATTGTTTTTTTAAATGATGAGGAGAAAGAAGATGTTTCCGCTGACGAAGTCGAATCCATGATCACTAAACTTACAACAAAGTAAAGGGGGGATATTAAGTCTAACAACGACTGCAACGAAAGTGTTTGAGACGAAATAAAACATTTTTTAATACTTGCAAGAAAAGAACACCTTTGGTCTCCAGCGGAAATGTATAACTTTCTGCAACACGAATTAAAATAGACTTTTTCATGTGTGGAAACGCTGTTGCGTATTTATCTAACAATTCCGATTAGCAATGCAACTGGAGACCGTTCTTTCTCTGCACTAAAAAGAATAAAGAATGTGCAGAGAAATATGATTGGACAGATACGCCTTAACAATTCTGAACATCGAATCAGATGAAACAAAAAAAAAATTATTTCGACGAGGTGATAAACGAATTTGCAAAAAGAAAATGCAGAAAGAAAAAGTTGTAAATGGAAAATAAGTATGTAAATATAAAGATAAGGGCATTAAAAGTATAAGTGAAATTCTTGTCTCTTGCAATATTGTCGCGTTTTAATACCGCGCTTAAGATGGGAGGTAGACAACACATGCTGTTAGCTAGAAGACATCTTTAATTCGAATGCCGGAGCCCGGAGCGGTTACAAATACAGTTAATACAAGTACATAGGTTACAGTTAATAAACATTAACGCTACTTAGACAAGACCATGGTTCTTTTTTTCAGCCCCGATTGCTTCACTAGCATTTCATGCTCCAAAAAAGGGGAGGGGAGAATCCCAATTTACAAACTGGTTCATCCTTCATCATGCTTTTTTATTTGTACGAGTAAGATTTTTTTTAAATTCTAATTTCTTTTTTTTAGGGGGGGGGGGGGGGGCGAGGGGCCCCAAATTCGGAGGCCGCCTATGGCCCCAACATCTATAAACGCGTCACTGCATGTACAAGCCTGATTACGATTGGGATTGTTTACGTTTTAAAATTGGAACACCTAGCGTATTCAGGTCACAAAGCTATTTGGCGATTTTTGGCGAATCTACTAAACATCTACTGAGTTGAACTTGAATGTTTACCAAATTACCAAATTAAGTACTTTTCCGCTACTTGGACAAAAAAATAAGGTAGGAGTATCGTTTTCACTTACCGGTAGAATGCAGAACTCCAGGTCAGTATTCTTTATCTCAGTGGGTTGGAATGAGTAATTTAAAATATCGCCGAGGCTAAGTACCTGCCCAAAACCGGTACAAACAACTATCACGAGGTTGCAGGCTTGGCTATTGATCGCTAGATTGTCAGTTCTAAAATCGCCAAATGTAATCGCAATCAATTCTGTTCAGTTGGTCCGTGCTATAGAAGTCGGTGCCAATAATAAATATTAATATTTGATAATAATAGTTTATATGTTGCATTATGAAGTGTATGCATTTTAAAGAAAATAAATATACAAAATACATCAACAAATTTCGAATCACAAACAACCTGTTACATCGCCCATGCTTAATGTTGGGTTATTGGCGTATTTTTCCAATATCTTCATTTGGCGCAATGTTTAAAGCAACCTTTTTTTCTGGCTTCATCTGCGAGTTTTGGGTAGGAATTTTTTTTTCACTCCGTTAAAATGTCTTATTTCAAAAAGAACAATAATTTTATTTTCGCTTTTAAATCAAAACTGAAAACATCCTTTCACTGATGCCAGATTTTAAATTATAAACTTTCATTATAATCTCGTCGCAGCACACTTTCCAAATAATCTCGTCAAAAGAGTTTGGTTTGATTCGTTTTGGTTTGCTTGGCGAGATAAGCTTTGGTGGTGGCTCCACATTCCGATTTTTCATTAAAAAACTAATTTGAATTTCTTTCTAAAAATTTGTGGACATGATATCTAAACCTTTTGCTACATTCAGTAAAAAAAATTGGAGAACATTGGTAAAAATTGTGTGTCGTAGAGATCAAAAAGTCTGACTTTGGAGAAAATAAAAATAAAATTCAAAAATCCATAACTCAAAATCCGATATGAAAATTTTTCCCCAATTTTTTTTATTTGTTGATAAATGAAAAATCTATAAAATACTAAAAATTCGGAAACTTTGGCAAGCCCAAATTTTTTTTATATCGATTTTCGGCAAAAAACGGCAGTTTTTAATTTTTAATTAAAAAACTAATTAGATTTTTTAAAAAAATATTTTTTGGGCATGAAACTTAGACCAATTGAGACATTCAGTAAAATAATTGGAGTTGTACTATAAAAATTGCGTCGTACAGATCAAAAAAGCTTACTTTTTTTTAATATAGAGAGATATGTATAAAACAGTTAATCATAATTCTTAAAAATGAAATAAAAATTGACTTACCATGAAAGTATTACCAAGTTTCAAAAGAAACTTTTGAAAGCCTTAAATTGAAATGAAGATGGAAATATTTAGGGAAAAGAACAAAAAGTTTCAAAAAAAATACCACAAAAAATTGGAAGTTAGCCCTAATACATTTTTTTGTGATTAAGACTCACAGAAATGTATGATGTTGGTAATGAAGTCTAGTGGAATGATTAAACGACCACGTGAGAAGAAAAAATATATACTTCTTTAAATTTGTGGTTTTGAAGAAAGCGTCTTTATTAGAAAACATGGGACATCTAACATTCGTTAAGATTTAAGAACTGTTTTTCCCGTTTTTCGTTATATGCAATTGTTAAATGTTGGCAATTTTTTTTAAAATCCTAATATTAATAAGATTGAATAGTAAAAGTGTTCGTATTTTTTATAAAAGTATTAATACTTATTTTTAGAACTATAACATTTGTTGTTCCTGTTTTACCCAAAAGCAACTTTTGGGAAGTTGCTTTTCCGTTATCCTGATATGCGTTGGAGAACTCTTTAAATGCTATTGTCAGTGACGATTTTTGAAGCTCATTTTATTATAGGTTAAAACAAATTTGTAAACAAAACTTAAATATTTATTTCGATTTGGTCTATTTATTGCAAAAAATATACAATATTAAAATTTTTGGAGAAGAGGTTATCACAAAGAATAACACAACTTTAAAAAATTGTTTTATAAGATTAAGTATAATGTCCTCACATTCAGTCGGCAGATGACAAAAACAGGTTTAAAACATCCGGAGATTATTTTCCTAACTACCTTATAAACTAAAGAAAAAAATACTCTGACATCTGAAAGTATGGTCGTCGAAGCGAACAAAATGTGAGAAAAACTAAATGGGTCATATTTTATTCATAGCCATTTCTAAAATGAAATTAGGTGCCTTTTAAGCTCATTTTGTATTTTTTTTTTATAGAATTCCGCATTAGCTTACTAAGAATTTAGCGAAACTATAAGACTGCCCTAATGGCGTAAGAAGAATTAATGATAAAAAAAACCAAGAGTTTTTAGAAAGGTTTTAATTGTAGAGGAAAACATTAATGCTCGAACCCCAGAATTTTTCTATGAATTATATGCGTATATGTATTTATATGTACGCTGCTCAAAACAATTAGAGGAGAGCATAGTTTAAACCATTTCACCCCCAATGATTCCATTTGAAATCATCAGCTTGCCATTTTTTCTTAAGTTGAGCTTGCACTTATTTATCGTTAGACGGAAGAATCATGTCTTTTAAAGAATTAAATAATGTTTGTTTTAATTAAATGATAATATGAAAAACATGGTAAAATAAAATTCACCCCTAAAACATTTTATGAAATAAATTGACCCTAAATTCTTTACGCTTTCATTCTTATATGCTTAAAAAATGATTTTAACTCTTTTTAACAAAAAAAGTTTTGAAAAAAATATTGTTATCATTTATTCAAAAGTTATGAATCCAATTTTTTCCCCTTAAATTTTAGTTTAAAAAAATAAGATATTTTTCGCTGTTTTTTACCATTTCATTTTGGATGCATATTTAAGATTTTTAGAATAAAAATAAAAAGTTGGAACTGAAAGGGTTAACAAAAGTACGCTAAGTGCACCCCTAATTGTTTTGAGCAGTGCATTATGCATTTATGTGGTATGTGTATGTACGTATGTGTATATATTTGTTTTTATGTATGTGTATATATTGGAATTATTATACATGATCTTGTATTTGCAAACGTGTACAATACTAACAATCTAATTATCAATTAAGAAAGCCTCAATTTTAAACAAGAAAATTTAACGGAGTTGACAGCACACATAAAAATCGCATAAAATTGTATTTTGCCTAATAGTTTAAAATCTAATGTAATGTCTTGATTGTTAATTTCACTATACGTTCAGCTATCTAAAAAAAGAAGGGATGGCAAACCTACAAAGCTTTTTTTAATTATGAAGCCTTTGGTCATGCATCCATTTTCCGAACAAATTTTCAAGATTACAAAAATTATAATATAATTATCGGCAAATCAGTAGGTTTGGCGAACAAATACCCCTTTAGCTAAGAGTCCTCCAGAAACCAAATCCAATCCCGGCAGCAAGCATCAGAAAATGCAGTCTTGCCAATCTTGACAAACATTCGCAGCGATATTCTCGGACATTAATTTGTCCCAGATGTCACGTGGGAATGCAATTCCAGGTGGGCGAATCGAAGGCCGATTAAGTAGCAGCCACTACAGAGGAGATGACAAAGTTGGGCACTGTTTAAAGAACTGTTGGTTTGAGTTCGAGTTCTTATGTTGATGAACCTATTTAACCCTTCATTCCCCGAATTAAGTTTTTAATTTTAATTTTTTGTCTTTGAATATTTGAAAGTTAGCTATTGCAAGTAAGTAGAATATAAAAGGGTAAAAAAAAAATAGTTGGGACATAAAATGCACAATGTGTCCCGAATATTTTCCCCCCTCCTTTCTACTTACAATTACTAAATTGCACTGACTAACAATGACATTTTATTGAATGAATTTGTTTTACCTTTTTAGTCATTAATGTGTTGAAACCGCAAACTGGTATTAATAAAAGTCCACTATAATCTATTTTCCCTCACACGAACAATGAAAAGAAAAAAACGGCCGTTTAAGTGGTACCTATAAGTATCGTCAGGACGTCACAAGTTGGCGAAGGATAACTAAAGTAAAGATTTTAGGACGAATTTACTTTACCTTAATAGACTTTATTGTACTAAAACAAAACTTGTCAATCTAAAAGTTCCACCTTTCCCCGTTTTCTCCAAATTGAACAATGAAACGTGAAACAACAGCTTTTTAAGTGGTACTTATAAGTACCGTCAGTACATAAAGGGTTAACCTGTATTTTCACACTAGTTTTTCGTACTCTTAGCTTTTGAGCAGTACTGTCTAGCTTTAATTTGATTGAAACATACAAAAACTATGTGATCAATAATAGTTTGGTTTAAATATATGTGTGCATAGCCAAAAAAGTGGTGAAAAAAATAATTATCTACTACAATATACAGAATGGTTCTTTGAACTTCAATGAAGCTATGTTAAGAATGCCTAACCCTTCCATCAATTGAATTGTTCTTCTTCTAAATTTAATATATTCTCTCAAATATTATACGCTACAAATTACATATTTACAAAACTTAGTTTTTTTACTGAAGTGTAATCCTTTTGCTTCGAGTTTCTCTAATCAGAAAGATCTATCAGTAAACCGAAGTCATCGGTTTGTTGTGCTAATGTTGTCAATTTCACACTAGAGCTGATGTATATTGTGTTGTATAAAAGGTGAACCCATCAACCAACGTAGATTAACTTAAAAAATTCACTTTCTGTAATTGTAATTAGTGTCTTTTGTAATTTGACCATTTTCTAATTTTCTCACAGCAATTATTTCGAAAGAGTAGTGTATTATGAACTGAATAAAATCAATCAATTATTCTTTCAACTCTAAAGTAGATAGGAAGATATTACTTTTACCTAGTAAATGAAATTTTACAATTCACAATATATCAGCTATTAACACCAAACTTTTTTAAAAATTGAATTTCCGAAAGAAAATACACTAAAATTTAGTTAAATCAAAGATTACCATGAACGATTTATGTTAAGACGTAGAATCATACGTGTTGTTATGATTTGTGTATTAATTAACGCATTAACGAAGATTGGAAATAACAAAAATACCATTCGTAAATAATTTTTCTGCTTTAGTTTGCCCAATTAAACAAAATATATATAACCAATGAAGAATATCGTACTACTTAACAATTTAAGTCGGAGAAATTAAGTTACACGAAAACGAATTTTACAAATTAAAGTTAACGTTGTTATTTGGTAATGAAAGTGTTCAACGGTATTCACAAGAGCTTAGTGGAAGAACGTTCTGAGAGAAAAGGATGAAAACGATAAAAATAGCTTTAAAGTTTTTAGTTTGCATGCAGATCTATTGAATACTGTACTTGCAAACCTTAAAAAATGTACCAAACTTAAACTTTAGGAAAATTGGGAAACTTATAACCGTTAAAGGAGTTAATAATATGTTCATTGGCTCAAAAATGTCAATTTTTTCAAAAATGTCGCTTAGCAAGTTTTTCCTCTAAGCTCTTCAAATCGGTCTTTAATGGGTTAAACAAATGAATAATATTCCAAATATTATGTATGTTCTATATAATAAGTTAACAAAAACAACTTCGCTTTTCTTGCACATCATTCACAACAAGATTGCGATCATCGGTGACTGACCACCAGAGGCAGGGGCCTCGTTGCCCATCACGAATCTATGATTGCGATTCCGGGATTGCATGTGGCGAGTAAATACAATAACAGGTAGCTGATAGATGGGGTTGCGAAAGTTCCGTCGGGATTTTGTTATTGCATGTTTCTGCAACTTACTAGGAAAAGGATTAATGTACAAATATGTTGATTACATTTTCTTCCTCGATCGATAATTTGGGTCTGCGTACATAAGGAACTTCACATCCAACGTCTCCGGTAATTTATGCTACTTACGGTACCGCATGACTACTGTGAAAATGCTAGGTCAAATGGTTCCTTCATACGCAACGAGAAAAATGTCGAACTTGCGGTTTTATGAATGATATTTGATAGTAGTAAAAGTCCACTAAATTTTAACGTACATAAGGAACTTCACACACAATGTTTCCGGTAATTTATGCTACTAACGGTACCGCATGAGTACAGTGATAATGCTAAGTCAAATGGTCCTTTCATACGCAAAGGGAAAAATCTCGAACTTGTGGTTTTATGAATGATATTTGATAGTAGTAAGTCCACTAAATTTTAAAATAGACAGTAATGAAATTTGTTGCAGTCCATTGCCACTACAGATAGCGTTACAATAGCCATTACTTGAATATTAATAATACCATAAGTACGATATTTTGTTCCGTACATGTGAAAGCTATACGTGACTTAACGTTGTCAATTTGGTTATGTGGTGCGGTAAGTACGTCAAAAAAAATACCGGAAGCATAGTGTGTGAAACGTACGTTTGTTATTTTTAAAAAAAATATTACAAATTTAGATGTTGAAATTGAAAGAGAGAACAAAATTATTTTAATCATTTTTTTAATATTATTCCCCTGGGTTCTATTTATAGGTCATAAGGAAATAGAAAATCCCTCATTTGTTAACAATCGCAGTTTGTTTTCAGAATTTTTTATATTAAAGGAATGTGGAAGAATTAACTTACTTTATTTTTTAAGAATAACAGTATCTAATAGAGACTCTCTATAGTATTCCGATCTTCAATGTCTCTGAAATACTACTTTTCAATAAAACTTTTTTTTAAAAATAAGGTTTTTGGCCCATGCTTAAAATCCTTCTACTAACTTCCTACCTAACCAGTTTTTCACTTGTAAATAAAGGCAGAATTGTTATTAATTGAAAAGCAAAAGTTTAGGAAATGAATTTTCCCCATTTAATGGCTTGTTCTTTCCACACAGCATGGGGAATAAACGCTTCTCTGTAGAACTTGTTTTACTACGAGCTTACTGTTAATGCAGCAAAACAACTGTACAGGGAACCTTAGCAATTAGGTTTATTTGCAAACAATTTACACTGAAGAGCCAAAATAACTGGTATAGGCATACATCTGCGAATAAAGGTGTATAAAACCAATCGGAAGTTCGTCGCTAGGTTCAGCAGCGTCTATGTGCTGCTATCATGACAGGTTATGAAAATTGAAGGGATTTTGAAAGTATCGGGGGTTGAGAAATGGAATTCCATATCCATGCATCTCCGAGGTGGAGATGAATTTTGGTATTCACTAGTTCATGGTATTCACTAGTCTTAGTATTCACTAGTTTGGTATTCACAATTTCACTAGTGTACCATGAATATCGATAATCCAGTAAAACATCAAATCTACGACATAGCTTTGACCTTAAAAACATCGTGCAAAGCCGTGTCCATTGACAACTGATCATTAAATGTGATAAACGTCTGTGTCGATTCTATGTCGTACAAGTGTCGACTTGTTAACCATTTAATTAATATTCATCGATATGGGCTTCTGGAGCCATATATATCACGTATCCGCAATATATCATATTTAATGATTTTCGCTCGTCGTCGATGATCCGTTTTTACATGATCTTTTTTAGGCCGCCGCTGTGTCGTAGTTTTAATGTTTTACTGGATTATCGATATTCATGGTACACTCGTGAAATTGTCGTAAGTGAAAATAAAAAATTCATCTCCACCTCGGAGATGCATGGATATGGAATTCCATTTCTCAACCCCCGATACTTTCAAAATCCCTTCGATTTTCATAACCTGTCATGATAGCAGCACATAGACGCTGCTGAACATAGCGACGAACTTCGATTGGTTTTATACACCTTTATTCGCAGTTGTATGCCTATACCAGTTATTTTGGCTCTTCAATGTATTAAACAACTGAGTTTAACTGATTTTGAATTAACGTTGATTTTTAACACAAAAAATATAAATATAAAAAACAAGCAAATAAAAAAATATGATATTCGTGTTCAGCACGTTAAATTCTGTCGGAATCGGATACTTTGGCTTCTAGGCCCTAAAATTATCACAAATTTTTTACCTAGTATTATAGGCGAAAAAAATAGTATATTCTTTATTTAAGTAAATCAATTTGGTAAAATATTGCACTTGTAATGAATTTTTAGTAAGCGTGATCAAAACTATTAAATACAATAACTTATTTTTAATGTTACGTCTCAAATATTTTATATGTTAAAGGTGAATTTTACAATGGTTTATAACTCAGTCATTACAAAATATAAACAAGTTTTTTAAGTGGCCTAGGTTTTCAAACGACATTTTATTGACTTAAAATTTTAAAAACGGTTAATCGACCTAAACTGATAAAGGGGTTTTGAGATTTACTCACAACAGTTGTGGGTTAATATTGATACAGTGTTCGATGGTTAATTGGTTGTTTATTATGCGTTATTTATTATTTGATAACTTTCTAGAATGATGTAATTTATTATTTCATCTAATCTAACTTATATGCAAATAGCTTTAGTTCCCATGATCAACCACACAGTATATAAGTGAGTTGTTTATCTCGAGTTGGGCTGTACTTATGAGGGATATAATAAAGGTTCGACTGCTATACAACATCTCGTATGCTTCTTAAGATAACGCGGCAATTATTACCTCTTCTCTTTAGATGCCAAAATCGACCAACCTTTCAATATCACATTTCGAAATGACAAAATGTTTTTCTTATGCTGTCATTTGGAAAGGAAAACAATTATCACTATACCATAATCCTCCAGATCCAAAAGACATCTCGATAAATGACCGTAATATTTTTGTGATACTGCGACTTAAAAAAGAGAAGTGACGCATTTGCCACGTTAAACTATTGAGAGAAGAGTCACTTTTACTCGAACAGTATGATATTTCTTGGGCACAAAAATATTTGGTAGCGTGGTTTAACAAAACTGGCATTAACATTTGACCAATTTTTGAACAAAATACAGAGTGTCCTGAAAGTAACACAAATTTTAGAATAGAATCACCAGGAAATTATGAAAAATCTATAAACTTTATAACTTTTCTTATGAAACTTCTTAATCTGAATTATTAATTAGTGATGTCGCTTTCATGTTTTTTAGCATAATATTAATGAAATTTTACTTGATTTTTGACATAGGTAGCGCCAGTGGTTGGCCCATTTTAAAAAAGAACAAATACTAGCCTGCAAGTGTCAGAAAACCGCTCTTTATGAAAACTGGAAAAAACAATTTATAGGACTGTTTGTGATTCATTCTTGATTATGTATAAAATAAACAATCAATTTTAATAGTCATTCATACAAAATCGAAATTTTAGGGGTCGCAATTTTTGCTAAACTCTTTTTACTTGCTGTACTCACTAACTGGAAAAACTAACTAAAAAAAAGTACGACTTCATTGATTAATAATCCTGCGAAAAATAGTTCTCTATTCCTATGGACTATCTTACTTCGCAAGTTACTCCGTTTTACATTCCAAACTTCATTAAGGCCGGGTGCCTTCATTAGCGACTTTGTCCAATTGAATTTGCAATCGTCAAAAGTCTCTAATAAATGGACCGAACCTATATCTTAAAATATACTTTTTTGAATATGAGTTTTGCAAATAGACCATTCTAATAAAAATTAAATTGCTGGAAAAATTAGTTATAACATTGTCCAACCAACAAAATGCTAGCGTCCAGAGATTTCTATTTCTCACCAACACCACCTATTTCCGTACAAAGAACACAAACAATGCCAACCGACCCCTTTCTTATATTCCGCAAGAAGGAAAAAATATTTTATTGATCTTCAACAAAAATGGCACCACAACACTTAAAAATGACAGTTTTACGATCGCCAAATAATGATTCTTTGAGAGATATCCTTACGCAACATTAAACGTGTTGCGGGCAAAATCTTCTCGTTTCGTGTGGGCGACCCTCGTACACTTTGGTGAAATATGTGGAGATCTTAAAATAAATCTCGGTTGATGTTGTTGCGGTTTGTCGTCTGGCTGAACAATAAAAACAAGACATTGTTAAAAATAAAACCTGGATCGTCATAACTTCCATGAGAAAAGGTAATAAATATTTTTTTTTATCTTGCTACTGTTTTACATCGGTTGCTGTTTTGATATTTTTTATAGGTTGTTTTTTTCTCCCTAAACATTTTTAACATTTTATCATTTCATTCAATGTCGAAATAAAATAGACAAGATCAAAGGACTATTGAAAAAGACTTGTTTTTACTAAGAAAAAATATACATACTCCGATACAAACACTTAACTTTTCATACGGTTGCTAAGAAATTTTTATACGTGTGCTTAGAAATGCAGTCTCATGTCATGTCAAAAGCATACAAATATATAGAAAAAAACAGTACGCTCCCACACACTTTCCATGCTTTTTTTTCTATATATAAAGTTTACTACTTTTATTTTAAATTTGCATTTAAACTAATAAAATCATAGAACAAAAACGTACTTTATAGATAACTTTAAAAATTTGGTTTAGTAAGGAAACCTTTTTGTAATTCGCCATTTTGAATACTAGTTTATTTACTTAAACATTTTTTTGAAAATACTCCTAAAAAAAATCCTAAAACATTTTAATTATATTAATAACCATTTCTGAAGTTGATATCCAGTTTTTTTTTTAATTAACTTATCATGGAGGTAGAAAACAAAACAAATTGTTTTAGGTGAAGGCAACCGAAAACTTTTTTTTTCATAATTCCAAGTGCTGGAACCTTTCCAGGATATGTTGGGTGTCAACACAAGAGTCAACCTTAGCTTGACACCTGACCACGGTTCAAATTAACAATCATTAAATTGTACACATCAATTTGAACTTAAACTTTTTAACCAGGATAGAAATCCAAAGATAAAAGCAATACAAAATATCTAAAGAAATTTAAGAACCGTAAGAATCTGCAAGGAATCTTTAAAATCATAAAACTTAACACACGAAAATAAAGACAAAATCATTAACAAATTCATAAATTTATTTTCATAATTCTGGCGTGAAGTTCTTTTCACATATCAATATCGTAAATTCTTTCATAACAAGAAGGCAAGTGAATATGTAGCATCACACAAAAATATTGACTAACAAAAATCGTTTCCACACGCACACTGAGTGCTTGATACGTACATTCGCATTACATTATTGCCTGAATATATACATGCAAATATACAATATATTCAATCAAATAGAAAAATTAAAGTTTCACTCCTTGGAATGATTTATAAATATATATGGTCATATGTATATATTATATTCTATGTTGACTTCGAAATACATTAATTCTATACAGTTTAGATAAATACAATTAATGTCTCTCAATAGGATGAGCCCTTAGAACACAGTTTGTATTTTCATTATCTACATTCCGAATAAAAAGTTATAAGGGAAATTGATACAACCCATAAAAAATGGCCATCTGATCTGTGTTGCATCACATAAAGGAGACTAATTGGAAATTCAAGGGTGTTAGACGTACAAATTTGCTCAGTTTCCACTTAAAAGCTTAAAAATTTTCAAAGTAAATTTTTTTTTATTTGACTCAATAATTTTTTTAATGTTTCCCATGCCTGGAGAGTTATGAAGAACAACAAATATTTCTGAAGTTAAAACCTTTGTCAGAAATTTCTTTTCAGTTTAAGTTTTATGTCACTTTTAAGTATTGAAAGCATTATATTGACCAATTGAAAATATTTTTCATCCAAGAAATTTTAGTTTTTCAGTCGAAACGTTGAGCAAATTTTTACTTCTGACACAGTGGAATTGCCCTAAGTTTTAATAAATAATCATTCATCTCATGGTTATGTCATTCGATCGCCTAAATCATTCCGTCTCACTTCTTATAGTGGTGCCGGAAGATGCAAAAGCTTCAAAATTGTTTCATTAAAGTAGTTTGAATAACCTGTCATTGGGCTACACAAAGTTCATTAATGTAACATCGCTCATCATTAATCTTCTTTATATTATTTAGGTTTTATTATACGAATGGCCAATAGAAAAGGAACATTTGTTTGACACAAAAATAATCTTAGTTCAGTTAGTTATATAATAGAAATAGAACAAAAACTTATTTCAAATACAATCATTTTAGCCATTGAAAAACTATCGCAACAAAGTTTTGCAAATAAGAAAGAAATGTTAAATTACCAGAAATCTAATTTTAAGATATTATCCACAAAAGAATTGTACAAAAGTTTGCAATGAATAATTGTATTTTGCCGGATTATTTTTTATTAAAAAATTGATTACATGAAGAATAATCTTGCAAAAATATTGCCAGATTCTTTTTTACTACTAAAATGAACTAAAAAGAAAACCATGTTAACTTGTTTTTTCATTTATAGAAAAATATTTTTGTATAAACACATATTTATACTTCTCGCTAATTTTACGCTCCCTTTTTCTAAACATAAAAAAGTAGTGTACTTTCAACAAGTTAATTTTCAAACTTAACACTAGAGGAAAAATTAATAAGCAAATTCAAAATAATTATATTTAAATTCAAGATAATTATACTTTAATTAAACCTATAATTTATTTAATGGAATGTTTTTTCATAGAAAAATTATCAATAACACTTACATTATTTAATGAACACTATAAGTTTGAAAATATTTTAATATTAAATTTGACTAATAGTAAGATTACTGAGATTTAAAAAAAAATCCTTTAACAATGCGAATTTTTTAACGCTACAAACACTTTTCCCCTTTTTACAACTAACATTTTTTTCTACTTTTAAAAAAATTAGATTTTAACTTCAGTTTCAAAATAGATAATTTGTAATTAAAGAATTATTTTTTTTCTATTTACAATATACTTCATTTTTTAACTTTGTATACTATAACTGTATTAGAATCCAACAAAGCTAAGTAAAATACAATTCAAAATATAATTACGATCATAAATAAAAATGTAAATAATTTTAAAGCAACAGGGTTCTAAAACATATTCCATTCAACTATTGAAATTTTTTTAATAAATATATAGCCCAAATATGAGTTTTAAAGACAGCATTAAAAAAATTCATGCAACCAAATCGAAAGTTAGTTTACAAGTAATGCATTTTAAAAATTTGAGAATACATATGGATAACATAAAGTAAAAAACAATTTAAGTGAAAGGTAAACATGGATGATTCAGTTTTTGATAAATTTTTATGATCTTGGTTCACTAATTTTGCAAGAAACCCTTGAGTACACTATTTTACAAAAATGCAACATGAAAATTTGGGAACATTATTGACACTTGCATTTAAAAATTACTAAAATACAAAAGGGATATTACAACCTAAATTATGTAAGTAGTGTAGGATGAGTAAAATATAGATGTCCAGTATTTACAATGAGAAAGTTATTTTAAACAAACCAAATACTATTGATGGAACTCATCCTTTAACATATAAATTGTTACTGTATAAATGATGAGAAAACATAACATTAATGTGAAGTAAAAATAAGAAGTTAACTAAGATATAGAGTCCGGTCTGTTCATTGGCGACTTTTGATGAATCTCAATTATAATCTGAAAAATGCTTTACAACTTTACCTTCCGAATTAGCTTCAATTTAATTTCCTAGTATAAAAAACTGAATATTTACTATAAAGGTATAAACTACTTAATATGCACAAAACAGACTTAATAATAAATTAAAATATAGGCATATTATGGTTAAGATATGGTTGATAAATCAAAATATTAAATGTCTAAGAATATGATTTTCACTGATCTGCTGACCTCAAATTAAATCTATATGTAGTGCCAATTTATAGTAATTTCAACTATACCAATATAGATATTTCTGCACCCTTTCACTTTATTTGTATCAAAATCTCCAATTTAATGAAGTAAATTTCTTTCACAACGTAACTTTTTAAAGGCACTCAAAGTTTTATGCTATCTCTGTATTTTTTGTATCAACCACTAATTTCAAATGTACTCAAACTTATAAACTCTTCCAATGGATTGTAGGCACATTGTATTTCCATAGATATGAAATCGAAATTCGCATAAGGTTTAGAAAGTATTTTTAATATAGACATTAGTTAAATTAGTGCTTTTAATATTGAAAGACACCAACTTTTAGAACACTTGCATGAATTACTGTTGCCTAGCTAAAACTTCTGTTCCTTGAAATTCAGTTGTTTTTATAGCCATAATGCTATAAAGGGTGTTAATTTAAATATTCATAATGGTCCCAGATAGAATATTTTTCAGTCCTCATAAAATTCGTTACATATATTTTAGTCAAATTATGAACATTCAAATCACTTTCATAAATTACATATATATGTCTGATAAGGCAATTGTGTCAATTAGGAATAAATACGAATTTAGATCATTGCATTAATACATGCTTTAAAATATTAACTTTCTTTTACCCTTTCATGTATCATGGTATCCAAACTTTAATGGTCCCACCTATACACCTTCCTGATATTCGAAATTTTAATACCTAGCAATTAAGGCGAATCTTAAGTTTACTTATTTTTTTATAATGAAAATCGTCTTCAGAAAAATTCTGAAAAACTAGCTTTTTGCCGGGTACATCACTTTTCCCGTGCACAGTGCGATATGTACTAGCTGTACAATATATAAGGCCCCATTTTCTCCTTTCCAAATTTAAAGAGGTTTCAATTGGTCAAACACAAGTCATTTTAATTTGCAGACAATATTTTGGCATCTCAGTAAGTAAATTAAACTATAAATTATTTTCCCAGAACTAGTTTAAGAGAAGTAAACCCGTAACAGAATTATCAGTGAATCGATACTGGCGACTTATTTCAATTCTTTGTTCTGCTCAATTCTTTTCGATCACAGGTACAACATTAACTTCTAACGACAACAATTTTTCTGTTGACTTTGTGAAAAGGATAATTCATTATCAATTTAAAGATTATAGTTAGAGTACAATTATACAATATTTTATAGTAAAGCAGTTAATTTTTAATATAATTTTTAAAATGGATAGCATAATAGCATCATGTTTCTTTTTAATTTTGAAAGTATTCTTTGGCATTCTGTAATACTAAGGAGAAAATAGAAAAATATTTAGAAACCTATTGAAATATTGCATAAGACTAGCATTACAGTGTCAATATATTAATATATAGTTTCAATTTAATTTGTAACAATAACTTGCACATGTAGCTTTACAAATAATATTTACAACTATTACTCTTAAAGCATAGTTGTCATTTTATATACATTTAGAATCTTATCTGCCTTAAAATCTGTTATTAGTTAAATATATTACTTAAATATTTTTCAATTACAAAATAAATATTGAGAGCAATATATATAATCTTAAATATAATACTTTATACTCAACTTGTACAATTCAGTTAAAAACTTTCGAAGCACATTAATCACATCCTATATTTTTCCATGTAGGTGCAAAATATATTAGAGGCACTTAATGAAGAAATATTTTTTAACTTCAATAAATAGTTAATATATTACTCTCAATAGATGAAGACATCCATTTTATGAAAGACTTTGGAGATAGCAAGTAATATTTTGTTAAGTAAAAGTTCCACATGGCCCCACAATTACAAAAATTAGTTCTGTCAAGTAAAAATAAACATGTGTTGTTACACATATTATTTAATACAATGAAAGACCAATTTCACAATTTAATAGCAGATACCTGTTCACTTTTTTCAAGCAGAGCGCAACCGTCACTAGTTATATCAAAGTTTGGTCATTAGCATTATTATTTTAATTTTAAAATAAATAATTTTCTCTTTCTATCCTCAACAGTCAAGTAGCAAGACAAGTTGAAATAACTAGTTGACAAAACTAAATTAAAACTCCTCTAAATAATCATAATAACCCACAAATAAATAAATGAGATGATTCCAATGGTTAGTAATGCAATAGAGAGACTACAAAAAGAAAAGTATAAAAAAGCTCTCTGTGGATGATAATTAGTTAGATGACGGCAAATTCATTGTACTAAACTAGAATCTTATCAGCAAGTCAGTAAGACCTTTGCTTTCTTAACTTTTCTAGAGTGGTGTCTGGGTGGGGGAATCTCAGCAACGACCACACAGTCATCGTCTTTCTGAGAAGCAGACACTGCGGTAGCAGTTGGTGTGTTGTCCTGTTTGCGCTTATAAGACCTAGTAGCAGGTCTGTGTGATCTGTCTGATTTGTCCTGATGCTGCTTACGAGACCTCTCCCCTACCCAGGTCACTGAACCTTCGACAGGTTCCATCCTGGGTAGTGTCGACAGGTAATCGCTGACTTTTTCCTTGCAGAAGTCGAACCGAGAGTTTTTATCCTCTGTCGTGCTACGGTTAGCGTCTTTCTCTGATGTTGAAAAACACGAGTAAGATGTCCGGTTAGAGGACACACTTGACAGAGACGACGAACTGCCGACATCGGTGGACGATTTCTTTTGCTTGCGTCTTTGGGCAAGCGGCGCAGCAGACACATCCTGAAGACAAAATCCTGTCCTGACTGCATTGTTGAATGCAACCATGGTTAAGTTGAGTGCAGTGTGCGCTGTCTTTGGTGAGGACAACGAACTTAGGACATCGGGTGTCATCAATGGAATCTTGGAGGACACACTTAGATCACGCAACCAGGGGTGTTGCAAAAGGTGCTGCATGGAGATACGTTGGCGAGGTTCGACAGTTAGTAGGCCGCAGATTACCTCTTTTGCCTCATCAGAGACGATGTTCCACTGTGGGCCGTTGAAGGAGAATTCGCCACCACGGATACGTTGCATAATGGCGTCTGAGGTTGCTTTTCGGCTGTATGTTTGGAATGGGGTCTTTCCAGAAAGCATGGTGAACTGAAAAACAATAGAAATTAATATTTTATATTAATAGTTAGGTAATTTTAAAGTGTTATCTTTAACTAACAGAATATTTACACACCATTATAATAGCCACAAAAAGCAAAGCTAAAGGCTAAGAAAGTATTTTTTTAAATATTTCTTGATAAAATACGTCTCAAAACAAAACATAATTTGTCTTTAGTCTTCTAAAGTAACAACTTCTTCTAACAAATTTATGAATTAAGTTTTATAGACAGATCCCACATTAGTTTACTACCTGGGATACATTGTCATTTATTATACAATACATCTTTTTGGAAAACTACTCCAATTCCAAGAGTATTATCAATGAATTTTCCAGAGATGTGTACGAATCCTGCATCAATTATATTTAAAACATTTGTTATCACTTTGTCAAACTTTGTTATCACTTGACGATGTAATATTTAAATAGAACACAATGCAAACAACATTCACTAAAACCTTTCTTACCATAACTACACCCAAACTCCATAAATCACAGGCTTCTGTGTATCCCCCATGGGGTGAGGGAAGAGCTTGCTTTAGAACTTCTGGAGCAGCATATTCCAAAGTGAAACAAGGCGAGACCATGGCTTGGTTTTCCGTAGGTAGGAAACGAGCAAATCCAAAGTCCACGATTTTTAAAAGGGAATTGTCTGAACCATCAACAAACAGCAAGTTCTGAAAGTTTTTTTGGAATTAGATATGGAACACAACATGCTAAACTTCGTACTGTAAGTGATACATGTTGTTACCTTACAATGTAACTATAGAAATTGTAGATTTTTATTTTTACAATACATTTAATGAACAGTAGCATTTAAGTTGTAAGGTTAACTTTTTTGCAATTACACAATTGAATGCATCACTAATATAAGCAAACATTGCATTCAGAAAACTATGTTTATTGATTTTAAAAAAATCATGAAGTAATCATCTAAACAAAATACATTTTGATCCATATGCATATTTCAATCCACATGAGTTCAAGCTTATTTAATTTAAAGAAATATAAAACTTTTGTAAGCATACCTCCGGTTTCAGATCTCTATGCACAACACCACGAGAATGCATGAAATTGACAGCAGACACAAGTTGTTGGAATATTTTGACTGCTTCTTCCTCTGTGAACTTGTCTTTCTTTCGTATCCTATCAAGAAGCTCCCCTCCTTTAAGTAGTTCCAACACAATGTAAGTGTGAGCCTGTTAAGTTTAAAACCATTAAACTACATATAGATATGTGAAGATTAAAATCTAAAATTTTTGAATAGGATTAATAAAATAATTGTGCCAAGTAATTCATAAAGCATAAATTAAAAACATTTATTAAACACACAACCAAATTTTTCTTACTGAAGTTCATTCAATGCTACTGGAGCTAAACAATTTAAAAGAATTAATGCTAAATTAAACTTAAATTTAAGTCAGTTAAATCTATCAAGAAAAAAAAAAGTAATCACTTAAAGTCAAATTATTGAAATAATACAAAGTGTAGAGAAGATTTGAAAAAAAAATAGTATCAGAGAACGTTAGATGCAAAAAAGGTTCGTTGGTTTGAACCAAGGTTTAACCCAAAAGTTTTGCCAGAAAAATCAGATCTGGTTGTTTGTAAAGATCGATTTATTTAAATTTAATTTTTGTTTCATGACATTTGAAAAGTTATTAAATTATAACCATAACTATTAAACTCAAACTCAGCAAAGCTACAACTAAACTCTGTGCTCAAAACATACTATGCTGTAAGTTTTTATTTATTTAACAATTATGTAAGGTGACCGATACAAAAAACATACTAAAACTTGATAAATACTTTTTAATCTTTTCTTAATAAAAAATATATATTAATAAATATTACCCCAACTGACCACTTCCCATAAGCTCATCCATGTTAATTTAGTAACTTAAATTTTTTTTTAAATCATAAAATACAGAGTTTATATCCAGAGAAAAAACAAAAAAGCTGGTTTAAACCAAAAAAAAATTATTTTGCTGAAAACATGAAGTTTTTTTTTTAACCCTGTATGCAAAATCTTACAGAGGTAATCTATCCAACCCTTTAACACCGTAGAAGTATAAATTTTTTTTATATAATATAAAGACTGATATTAGAAGATTGTTTAGAACAATTAAAGAAGTTTATGATGAATATAATGAAATAAACATTGTCACACAACTGATCCTAATACTTGGACAGTTCGGGTGTTTAAAATATGAAAAATAATAAAAGATAACTATACGGATATTCAGAAGGGCAAAGTATTGTGTAGAAAACTATCTGAATTTACTTGACATTTTAGCAATTATAAGAAAAAAGAGGACACAAAAGACAAAAAAAATCTTAAATACTGAAAGAAAGCAGTGGTACTATGATAATAATGACAATACAGGCACACAAGTTGTCATTCATACATTAAATGCATTTCAAATAAGACTATTTAAAGTTTGATAAATGACATAAAAACAAACAATTAATGCTTTTGAATAATTTAAAAATGCAAATGCCAAACAAAAATTTAAAAAGTATGAATAACTTAATGTTTATAATTATTTCTTTAAAATAAATTTTTTACCTCATCTTGGAAAACTTCATGTAAGTTCACAATATTTGGATGCCCTTGACAAACTCTCAGCAAGTTTATTTCCCGAGAGCAATCGATACATCTGCTGACGATCTTCACTGCATACTCAACCAGGGATTTCTTGTCAATGCATTTTCTAATGTAAAATAAAGGTGCATAAGCAATAGAAATTTTAAAGGGGGAAAAGTTCATTGTGAGGGTAAAGTAGGCATATGCACCTGCAAACTGAGTAACTGCCATCACCAAGAAATCCGTCTTTCATTATGAGATCATACTTTTGAAAGAATGAGGAATTCTAAAAACAAAGAATTTAATATTTAGATTACATCCTTACAACTTAAATCTTATTGTATTGTAAATTATTTAAAAATAATGTTAAAAAATTAAAATAAATGGAAGGCATTAATTATATGTATTACACAGAAATTTCCCCATAAGAGTTTTATGTTATAAAAAAATCTTTAAATAAGACAACACTTATGAGGAAAAATAATAACTTTGTAATAATAAAATTGTACAAAATCACATAAATAAAATATAGCATAATATCAGGTCACATGATATCATAGAAATACAAATGATTTCAATTAAAGTATGTCAAATTGCATCTTGAGATAAAATTAATGTTTTACATTATCAGACACAGTACTGAAAAAATAAAGATATAAAATTATTTGTACAAATTACAATTTCTTTTGGTTATTAGGTCATTTTGATTGTCAATTATTAAATAAAAAAAGTTAATTAAAGGGTAGATTGCTAAAATTCACAAAGATTGTAATAAATGTATATTTTTTAGATCTTAGATATTAAGTTACCCAAGTTTGAGACAATTAAAAGCTGTATAAATCATTTTAACCTTAAATTTTGCTGCCAGCAGCTTAGAGATATCAGGCCTTTCAGGAAACAAACCAAAAATATCATCACTAATGACATTTCTACTGAATAGGACAGATGGCGCAACAAATGAATAGCCCTGTAAGGAAAAAAATGTAAATATAAATCAGATGTTTTTAAAATATTAATTATATAGCTTGACAAAGAAATTAAACATTGTTCATTGCATTTGGATTTGTTGCTTTTTTAAACTCTGAAATACTAGCTTGTTAAAAGGAAATAAAATTTGAAAAAGACTGGGGAAGATTAAATTTAAAAATCAAGATTCACAAATTTTTAAAATATTAATTATATACCTTGACAAAGAAATTAAACATTTGGTAAAGTTTCATTTATGTTGTCGGTAGTATTTAAAGAAAATGTTACTTTATGACACAATCCAATGCATTTCTAAAACAAGTTCTTATTTATGGTATAAAAATTTTCAGTCAAGTAAACAGGCAATTTATAGAAACTTATGATTTGTTAATATGTACGGTAAATGTTGTGTTAAGTTTACGTTGATGCAGTTGCAATTTCTATAATTAAAACTAATTTATTTTTTTACATATGATATTAAATTAAATACTAGATTTTAAAAAAGGTGCAAAACCCTTTGCGATGTGGATAACAGTTTTAAAAAAAAGCAACATATTCAAGCACAAATGAAAAGATTTTTAAAAGCATACAGCCTCTTCAGGACTCCAACAAAGCCCCATTTCCAGTACATAAAAACAATGAATAAATGAAAAGCAAAATGCTAACATGCAACTATAACTTTTCATTTGCATTTGGATTTGTTGCTTTTTTAAACTCTGAAATACTAGCTTGTTAAAAGGAAATAAAATTTGAAAAAGACTGGGGAAGATTAAATTTAAAAATCAAGATTCACAAAATTTTAAAACAAAAGTTACAACAATACTTATGTAATATTTCAGACAAAGACTGAGTTGGCAGTTAAAATATTTTGTAAATTAAACTTAAAAAGCTGACTGATGAATATATAACGAGTATATATGCCAGAAATGAGGTGCTTAATACATTTCCCATCACTGATTACAAGATTCATTGCACTTTCTCACTAGTCAATCACATACCTTGAGAAAGGAAATGTTAATCCTGAAAGGCTGAATAATTAAGGAATGATGCAGTAATTATGTGTTTTGATGAAGGAAACAATTTGAATTCAATTCAAGGTTAAAGTAGTCTTCCAATCTTATGGGATATGTGCAAGTGTTAGAAATATTCAGTATAAAATTGCCAATGCACAAATAGCTGATTCTTGCCTTGAACAATTTGTCTTGGTTTTCAGGAACTGCAGCAGGGGAGTAGGCTGGGGCCATAGAAGTGAATTCTTCAGCAAAATTACTTGTGTCCAATTCACTTTCGATGGCAGGAACAATAGGAGCAGGAACCCTTCTGGCGGCAAGGTCTTTCCAACTCAAATGCTGCACAAATGGAATGTTTTATTACATGATCATTTTATTTTACCTTGAAAAAACATAAAAAGATAAAACTACGCATTTTAAGTTTTAGAAATTCATAAAATGATAAGACTGACCTTATATTAATAATTTTGCATAGTCTAATCAATTGTTTGAATTCACAGTAAATTTCAAACTTTTATCAGCGTTTATAAAAGAATACTTAATCTTATAAAAAGAATCAAGAGCAATCACGCTATAGTGGTCAATAAAACTAATATGAACCTAATCAAATTATTCAGAAGGGGTAAGGTTCTACCTCGCCCGGGTTAAACTTTTAAAACTTTAAAAACCTTTTTCTCGGGAACTATACGAGATATCATTACGAAATTTTTAACAGTTTGTTCCTAATATATAGCTCTTTGATTTAAACTGAGGATATTTCACAGTATAAAAAAATACTTTTACAGTGATTTTTTTAAAAAATATGTATTAAAATCCTTAAAAAAAAAATCCGATTTAAAGCAATATCAAATTTTTTTTAGCAGAGACAGTTAAAATTCTTCAGTTTAAATCAAAGAGCTATTAATGGGGAAGAAATGATAAAACAAAACATGTTGATATATTTTATAGTTCCTGAGAAAAATGTTCCTAACTGTTAAAAAACCTTATATTTCAAGAAACGCAAAAACAAAATTAAGGTAAAGGTAAGAACTGATATACAGAGCATCAGAAAAATGCTTATAAAAAGAAAACTACTACACAGAAATCGATAATCTCGGTCTTACATTAAAGCTATAGATATGTAGATTAAAAATAAAAGAAAAACAGAAAATCGACATTTCTGACCAAACACAAATTCGACTCCCCTTAAGTCTTCATAACTTTGAAACTTTTATAGAGAAGTTAGTGAAAGCTTACTCGGAAAAACCTATGCTGTTTCAACTCTTCACTGTCGGCTTGTCCACCTCCTAACCTTCGTTTTGGGTCTTTGACAAGTAAACGCTTGATGAAATCTTTGCAGTCGGAAGACAGACTATCTGGGATGGGAGGGGTCAGGCCCCTGAGGATCCTCCTAAGGAGAGTAATAAGAAAATTAGGATCAATTTCTTTAAAAAATAACCTTTAACAGAATTTACACTCAACACTTTCAGGTAAATTTAGGGCTATTTAAAACCTATTTTAAGAGTTTTCATTGCCCAGTCAAATAATTTTTAGGACTACAAGGGCAATATTCAAAGTTATAAAACATCCTGGTTTATTATTGGCTTTCAAATCCCATGTTGCCTTTAAGTGGGTATGGTCTCAGAGAACCAAAAAGACAAAGCTTGGATAGTTGATTTTTAATTTGATTCTTTTGAGTCCAAGATAAGAGGCAGTGCTCTGACACTTTAAAATTAGGTAAATTAACAAGGAAAGCAACATTCATTGCAAGCCAAGTAAACAGAAAGATGATTGGCTTTGACTTAGGTTCAAATGTCTTAAAGGGCTGTAAGATGCCGACTGTAAACGATCAATTTTATAAAGTTATAAAAAAAAATTTCTGTATATAAATCTCAGTTATTAAAAACAATATTTATATTCAATCAATAAACTTTTTTTTACTAGTATGTGGTCAATTTTACATGCTAATAGGCATTTCTGTTTTTTAAAATTATAAAACATTGAGAAAACGAAGAAAAAAACTGATTTAATGTATACATATATTATTTCAAAAATCAAAAAGTTATTAAGTTTACTGTTCTAATTGGTTTTATCAATAGACAGTCAGCAAGCTCATTAGACTTAGTTACAATCATAGCTTAAGAGTTATGAGGTACAACAACCAGGTTAGACCAAATTATTTTTACACATATATTAATAGCTAAAAATTAACAGAAGAAATGAAAGTTTATTAGTTAAAAAAAACTGTTATTAAAAATAAATAATTTGGGCAAAATCAAACTTTAGTTCATGTTTGAAAACATACTTAGAAATATCACTTTGAGTATTTTTCTCTCCTTCGACAGTAAAAGGTGATGCCCCAGTCAATAGTTCATAAGTTAAAACTCCAACACTCCACCAGTCAACACACTGAAAGAATAAAAAATAATAATTAATAAGCAATAAAACCTTTACTTTTTTTGTCTTTTCAAAAGAGCCAAGTAAAAAACTTACAAAGTTATGTCCAGTAGTACCCCCTTTTATAACTTCCGGAGCCATATATTCAATGGTTCCACAAAAGGAAAATGCTCTTTGGTTCTAAAATAAAAATAATAAAACAATATTTAAAATATATATAAAGGAATGTAATTAGCATTATTGAATGATAATTGTATCAATAGGATTTATATACATTATTGTTAAACAAAAAATACCCAAAAATTAAAATAAAAATGATAATGGTTAAAAGGAAATTATCTAAAAAGGAATAGTGCAAAATTCAAAGTGTTGCGTGATTTTTTACACCATTTAATTACTAAAATGTATTAGTTATTTTATCATGTATAATGTATAATCAGTTACACTTATATTGCAATGCACATTAACAATTATGTTTTTCTAAAATTTTAATAGCTAAAATTTTGTTGATTAATATATTAAATACATTTATAAAATAGATGGAAAGATGAAGCACATCTAATACCTTTTCATCTGGAAGAAATTCTTTACTTAAACCAAAATCTGTTAGAACAATGTGACCTTCTGAATCTAGTAAAATATTTTCCAATTTGATATCACGGTAGATAATTCCAAGCTGAAACGAAAACTCATTTAGGCACAATAGCAAAAAACATTGATAAGAAACTAAATATAATGTAAAATATAACAAAGGTAAATTGCATATAAACATTAAAAAACCATATTAAACATGGGTGAGAGAGATTTAATGATATAAATTATAACTCTTGGATCCTGCAAATTAAAAATAAAATGTAAACCAGTGCACATTTTACTGTATTATGATTTATAAAAAGAAATAACTTCCTACAAACTCTTCACTTATATATGAACCTTGGCAGACTTCACATCAGAACTTCATTTTACAGATTTTCTGAAAACTGACCTTTCTATTATAAACTACAATGTTTAAGATTCTCAAAAATACTCATATCAAACCAAATGACAAGTATCAGTCATTTATTATTAAAAATTACGTAGCACTAGGGTTAAGCAAGATTTCGGATGCCAAGCGAAAAGGTTCGAAGTTTTTAAACTGTAAATTTATAAAACATTTGGCATTAAAAAATATTAGATTGTATAATAATTTTTAAAAATCCTGACCGGACTTGCTTTACCATTCATAGCACACACATAATAGTGCATTTGTAGAACTTTAAACCACATTTTCTATTAAACCGATATGCCTCTTGGTAAAAATATTAGATGTTTTTTTTTAATCCATTGAATGCTTTTAAATATATATTTGATTGAAAATGATGTTTATATAAAGAATAGATGTGCAGAATTTTGCTCTGTAGGCGAAGAGTATACTATATGCAAGTTTATAGTAAAAAAAAATTTAAGTAATCAATCAGTTTACCTAAACTCTCTTTGGGGGAAAATATTTAAAAAATTATATCCTAATATACAACAGGCATAGTCAAAGATACCTTGTGTAAATGTTCCAATGCCAAAATGATTTCTCCAACATATATTCGCACTTCATCTTCAGTGAAGTGATCCCTCTGGTACAGATGTGTAAAGAGCTCCCCTCCACTAACATAATCTAAAATAGTTTTTAAAAAGATTGATTTAAAAAAAACCACCAAAATTACATTAAAAAAATACAAAATTAATTGACACATAATTTATTAATAAAGCACAAATATAAAATAAATAGCAAAGTAGACAAAAAAAAAAGTATGAATCAATGAACAATAAATTTTTTACAAGATTTAATTAAATTTAGACCTAAAAAAGCAATGTTTACTTTTTCCATGTAATATTTTAATACTATTTAGAAATGTCAAACAGTGCTACAAGTAATGAATTAATTGAAATAATCCATAAAAGAAACCTACCCAAATATAAGCTAATTAACTTTTTAACGTTTTTTTATTTGTTGATTGACAAAACTAAATTTCCCTTGTGAGCCCAATAATCAAAATAATATAATTAATGACTACCCAATATTTTAATGAGCATATAACAGTTCAAAGATCACTTGAATACTCTATTACTTAAAATTGAACATGATTAATTAAACAAAATACTAAAACTATTTTTTCAGCTAATGTCGGCAACTCAAACTTCAACACCCACACACATAAACAATTAAACTAAAATAAACCAATACAATTATCACTTTGAAACCATAAAGAAAATGACATCAGCAAAAATGAAAGCGTTAGGCAACCATAAACCCTATCATTTGCATTTAAACCTTTCCCCCTACCGGAGTCCACCGGATGAAATAAGGACAACCTGTTGCTGGGCTTTCCAGAACTGGGTTACACGGAGAGACAGAGAAGTAAGTCAAGTGCAGAAAGGGTATTGAGAAACACCCTGTGACAGCTTTCTAGGTCAGATGCGAAGGTATGACAGGGCTCGGAAGTGGGCCAGCTGATCCGATGGGTTGGAAAAGGATGGATTTTCTTATTTGAATGACTTTCGGTTATTATAGGGGCAATTCCATATGTGACGGAATGACATTTTGAATGTAGAATTGAAGTAAAACAATTACCACAAAGCTATTTTCAAAGGAAAATTGGTTTTTCAGTTTATATATTACTGTTAATGATTAAAAGATAATAAAAAAAAAGTTGAATTTTTTTTAAGCATTTTATTATTTCATTTTTGACTAACTTCTTTTTGTGGATGGAATGACATTTTTGCAACCACGACTGCATCCTGGTACTTAAAAATAGAAACTTCTGTAAATTAACGATACATTGAGTTTTTAAACTAATGCATATCTTAAATATGATATATAAGCTATGAAAAATTATAATTTTTCGCAACCTACCGTAACATGGTTTAAATTATTAACTGTCATTTGACGTGACGGAATAACTAAAAGTTTCATAAACATATATTAAATTAAAAGTGTGTAAAGTAATAAATTTAATATTTTTATTATCTAGAATGCTCATAAGATATTAAATATTACATTATATACATTTATTCACATGTGAAAAGGTTTTTCAAACACTTATCGAGAACGATTTCTAACTAGTTGAAATGCTGGCTAAATTTGCAGAGCCAACAAATCTTTTTTGTCCACTAGGCATTGATCTTTTTCGGGAAATGTGAATACATGTCCTTTATCATTGCTTCCTTAAACCATAATTTGAAACCTTGGAATATATTTTTTAACATAATTTGTAAAAATTACAAATAATTACAATTTTTTATTTTATCGAAGTAGACATTTTTATGGAATTGCCCAGTGGTGATGGACATAGAAAGTTTTGTTTTGATTGTGTGTTGAGTAGAGAGTAGTGTGTGTAAATATAAACAATACACAAATCTACACCAAAAACTTAAGAGGGAAAGGCTATTTAATAGACCTAAAGTGTATTATTTTTAAATCCCAATAACCATTAAAGCATTCCTTTAATTAAAAATTAAATAACGAACCAGATGATATTTTTCAGTTAAATTTTTGTAATAAATTAATATCTTAGTGGGTTTTTTTGGTAATGGAGGTAGAAAGTTTTGACTTGATTATGTATGTAGCAGAAGAATATATTGGTATTAATTACATTTTAAAAGCAAATTTAAAACTACTTCAATAATCAACAAGAAGAAAATAGAATTTTCAGAGAAAAGTTAGATTTTTTTCAGAAGGTAACTTAGTTTTATAATCTTTGTTTACCTGGTAGTCTACCTATCCTTTTGGTATTTAAAATTAAGTTGAACATTCAGTTGGATTTTTTTTTTGGGGGGGGAGGAATTAAACCTATATTATTTTTTTAATGACTGAATAATCCAAAAACACTTGCTGGTACTTCATAAGAAAAAGATAGTGTATCGATAATTAATTTTTTTATTACATTAATTATTTGTATTAAATTAAACTGACATTTAAAAAAAAATCTCTTTTCAAAGTATTATTAGTATTACCTAGTATGGACCAAATTATGCAGATAAATAAGTATTCAATCCCTTAAATGTAATTTAATCTTATTATGTGAGTAAATCTTTGCGTGTTTCAAAAGCAAGGGATAAGTATCAGTAGTAAAGTAAAAAATAAAATACAAAGAAAAAACTGCACACAGCCTTTTTAAAAATAAAAGTAATACCTAAAACAAGATGCAACTTGGAGTCAGTTTGAAAAGCATAGTGAAGAGTAACGAGAAATGGAGATTGCCTAATAGATTCCAGCACTTGTCGTTCAGTCTTTGCATGTTCGAGTGTTTTCTGCTTCTGTACAATTGTCGCCTTCTTCAAAACTTTCATAGCATACAGTTTACCACAGTCACTTCCATGAGTCTTCCTCACAAGAAACACTTTTCCATAAGCTGGAAAAAATTCAAGTTTAATTTGGAATTTAAAAATAGTAGCTAAAACAAGTGATTACATAAAATGTACCCAATATATTAATATTAACTTTTGAGAAAATGCTATAAAATTTAAATTTAATTCCCTTTACCTATCTTAAATAAATTATCAATGTATTTAATTTTTTTTATACCAATAACTAGTTCAACATATCTATTTTTTTAAAAATGTATTGCTTTGTAATTAGAATTAATACTAAAATATTGCTTCGTAACAGATTGATGGGCACATTTTTTTTACTCGCAAAGCTTTTATGTACCTTAATTAAAACCACTATCTCCAAGTGAAGTTATTTTTAAAAAAATTAGTACTCAGCAACAGCTTTAATAACTAACAGTTATTCAGACATAATGTTGGCACCATATTACCCAGCCAACTAAAAAGGTCCCTCACTACTTTTCACGGAGCTGGTAGAATCAACTTTTATCGGTTTATAAAAAAAATATTTTATTCAACACTAAAAGGATTCCTAGAGAAAACACAGTTTAAGAAAACTCTTTGTCAACATTTAGTTTAGTTGACTTGGTCATCCAACTTAACAAAATGCCAGGATTATTTAGAGGATTAAAATTTTGGCAATATAGCCAACACTTAGGTTTTTTCAGTATCATATAATGTCACTTAGGAGTAGGGGGAGGGATCTAATTTCAGGCCAGGGGTAAAATCATTCGTTAAATTATTAATAGATATGGAAAAATAATTTCCAAGCGATACAAGTACCATGTATTTAATGGCTGCAAAGCTTCCTTTATAAGAATTGTAAGTTGTAAATATTAAGCACCTCTCTCTCTCTCACGATCCAGTTATTAACTAATTATGCATAATCTTGCATTACATGCTAAAAAACATTAAAACATTTTAACATACCTCCAGTACCCAATACTTTCAGCAAATCAAAATCCGAAATGCCAACTTTACCACATCCATTCAGGTTCACTGAAAATAAAAATAGGCTTTGTTATAATTCTAATATATAACTATGAATCAGAAATATTTCAATAAATTATTAATCAGTTAATTGATAAATTATCATAATTGGTATGAAGAGCCTGATTCCAGGAAGCTACTAAGGAAAAAAGTATCTGAAACCAGGATAGATTTACTTAACAATTTTCATGAATAATATTAAAGCCAGAGTTAGAAAGATAATTCTGCCTAAAATAAGGACTGTTTATAATGTAATTTTTTTAATATAACTAATACCTTAATATTTTTAAAAGTTACAAATAAATAAGTCGCAACAGTCTACGAGGCCGCAAAAATAAACAAATAATAACTCATTTAACACTGAGATAGTTTTGATGAAATGCAAATTTCAGTTTCAAAATAAAAATCACACTTAAACGATAATGAAATACGACATGGCTAAGGTATTAATAAAAACGTTTGAAATTTTTCTAAAAAATTTAACTTCGAACAATATGATTAAAGAACAAACTCAATCTTCAACTTCACAATTTAAAAAAAAATCAAAGTAATTCTTAAAGAATTTTAAATAATTCGGATCGAATGAAGAAAATTATACACATGTGTAAAATTCTATTGTGTAATCTAATCTAAGATTATAATAAACCATATACAAAATTATTTTTATGTAAACAAAGTGATTGGTACAAACTTTTCAACTTAATTTGACCTTGTTTTAATGACAATACAAGATCTTCGGTCACCAGAACAGAACGCGAAATGTAAACAACTTTTGTAACTACAAAAACAACATTTTATCTACGTGCTGAACAGTCTGAACGCTTGTTCTGATAAAAACTCATTTTGTGATACTTCGTTCTGACAGAATAATTTTGAACTGAAAGATAAGTATGTCACACAAAATTTAAAATCTACTTCAAGAATCCACAAATCTGTTCATGAATAAATAATAAGTTTATAGAATAGTGAAATAAACACAAAACAACACATTAGCCAGTTTTAGTTACATAAGAAATGAATTAATGATAAGGATTCGATAAAAAACGAAAGCACCCATATCAAGTTTAAAAAAGGATATTTAAATCAAATTTGGTAATGCGAATCTTTTATACATAACTATTTATAAAAACAGGTAAAATTTGACTAACAAATAGTGTATATTTTGGCTTATCCTGACGACTCCTCATGTGTAGATTCAACTTGTGTTTCGGTTGCCATATCAGTAAACATACTGAATATTGAGTCAACATGGCATTTATGTGCAAGAGAAACTATTGCGTAGTAAATAATATTGAAAGTAATTCTTGGTAAGCTATTTGAGTTGTTTTTGTGCGATTAAGAAGCATGAATTAATCATCAGCTGACATGATAAAATAGTGTCGGTTGAGAGAGCACAATTGAAAATACGTATACCGTTCAGGAACGTATACAGTGAAATACCGTTCAGACCAAAATTTATTTTAATATAAACTAATAAAGGATTCAAAATAAACTATTAAAGGATTTAAATTAATAAAGTTTTGACTCTCTCGCATATATATATTCAAATTCATCCAACACCTGCTCTAAGTAAATTGTCTAAGTTACTTTAAAGGTTGATCTGCTATAACGTACAACATTATAAATGAGATAAAACCCTGCTGGTAGAATTCTTTTATAGTTTTCTTATGTAATTAGTTTTAAAATTCGAAATAAAAATGGTAGTTTAAATGAATTAAAACACCTTTTCCACCACCCTTATTTCACTGCTTCAACAGATAAGCAAAGAAAATAGTTGACTAGGGCCATAACTTTAGCTTGTTCGGCACCTTTCTTCAAAGAAAACTAGAATAGAATCCAGCCATTATTATCAGATTTCGAGTAAGAAAGCTATTTTTAAAAGACCACATGTTAGATCCGCCATTCACTGACATGCCGAACTTTGACTTCGAGAAAGAAGCCTGTTTTTGTGTCTCTGTTTCGAAAACAAGAGGATGTCTTGTCGAAACGGATGCGTTTTTTTTAAATTCGTTGTTTTTCCAATGAGCCGTAACTTTATTTTGAGGTTGGACGTTTTAAACACCGAGTTAAATGGGTTTAAATGGAATGTATAGCTTATAAAAAATGTGACCTTAGAATGCTTATAAATCGCTTGTTAATCAAGGTTGAAATGGTTTCTACAAAAAAGTTGCCATTTTGCAGTATTTAGACAGAATAGTCTTTTAATATAAAAAATAATTTTTCAATTTGTAATTCAAAATGCAACAGATTAGTGACTCTCCGCTAGATGACCTTTATTCCCAAAACTGCCTTCAGATTGCTGAGGCTGTGTGGAACACACACGGTCACATCTAATACCTCAACTATCCATAGACAAGACAACAACAACATTAATTTAAAACGTTTATAAGAAAAGGTTCTTCAGACTTGGAGGTTTGAAACAAAATAGAGAGCTAAGACCATACAAACCAGATGCCATTTAATATTCTCTTTTCGAATTAAACTCAACCACTTAAAAAAAAAACGACTACTTTCACCCTTTCTCGTGTCATTTACCTTTCTAATCTTCTTTATCAATTCCGAAAAACCACCAAAAATATCATACAATTAAAAAATACAAGGTCGCATTTTGAAAAAGGGGTACTTAAAAAAACCCAACACAGCATGCAGAATTGAACCCAATATGTATCAATGTGTCCATGACGCAATGGCGAGTCACGAAATAGTTCAATGGAACATCAGTGAGCGCCGCTTACGGAATATTAGGGGACTTTAACTCTTGGGACGTTCACCTTTCGAAGCAGAGACTCAAAATGCGAGAGGTAGTGCGCATCGGAGACTTTCATTACAATGTATCACATTTATGAAGTATGTACTAACATTAACTGAAGTACTGCATTTGGTAAAATTCAGGGATTAATGTTTACTATTAAGATTTTTTTTATGATTAATATAATGGATTATGTTAAACATTTTTTAATGTATTAAAATTTTTATTAAATATTTTTCAAAGAAGATTCGAAATGAATATGCGAAATGCACAAAAAAAAATATTTCCTGTGTATTGTCACAAAAAATACTTTTTAGCTTACTAAAAATATAGTTCGAATATTTTAATAATTGCTTTTATTATAAAGTAATAATTGCTTTTATTATAAAGTAATTATCTTTAATTTACGAAATATATATTGTAGCTTTAACCCTAGAAAACGCAATTTTGCATCAATTGTACATTGGTATCACGTATAAAATGTGTGTACTTTTACAGTAAACATATAAGCAACTTATCATTATACAAATATCAAAAAGTTTTAATAATTTTTCAAATTTCGAAGTTGTATGTAAATATTACAAGAAACACATACTCCTACCCAAAGCCGAACGACGAAATTTCTCAAATAATATTAAATTAAAGAAAACCGGAGATCATTCAAAAATATTCCCTTCCCACAATTTCACATGCGTTCTCTCAAAAAAAAAGTTTATGACAAGCCAAAACTTGCTCCAATTTTTTTAATATAATAACCGGGACAAACGCAATGCTAACTAATGTTTAGCTGTTTTATATTTCACTATGTTTACTAGTAGTCAAAAAATATTAGGTAGTATTTCTTACAAAAGAATTTAAGCAAAGACCTACACATAGCATGACACATCGACCAATTCCATTTGAATAACATCGAAAAAAAAAATCAGTACCACCCTAAATCCCATTCATTCACCTCCCACAGTTCAAAAAACGCCAAGTCTCCAAACCCAATACTACTAACTTTTCTACTGATGAGAAAGAAGGGAATTAGCGGGACCTAACTCCGCAGTGAAAGCACCATCCAGAAGGGGTGGAAGAAACCGAGAAAAAGACCAATGACCGGCGGCCATTCAACCCGTTCGTTCTACGCCGCTGGACCCCAGCCATGTGTGCACATTACTACATTTTAGCACATGGTGGGGGTTTGACAGACATGTAAAACTGACCCGACGTGGATAGAAAATACTAGACACATGTACTATATATTGGAAGCCTATAGAGATTTTTTAGAATTTTCAAATCGTGGTTTTCACACAATAACTAGCAATGACCGAATATCTTATTTAAAAAAAAATCGAGCGTTGTTTAGATAAAATCAGTCTAAGTCTTTTATAGCCAAAAAAAATTATTAAAGAAACGGGATTGAGAATAAAGTAAAATTAAAGCTATGGCTTAAGTTTTTATTTATCCTGATTTGGAAAAAATAATCTATATACATCTTTTATTATTATTATACTAAATACTTATTGCACTGTCTATATTGATATTTAATTCATTTTGAAATTGTCACGATACTGCAATGTCATTTAAATTTATTGCAAAAAGAATTTTTACGAAAACTGAGCTCTGTAAAAATTACTAATCCAGAACCCTGAAAACACATAGATTTAAAAAAACATCATTTAGGACAAAAATGTAATTTACATTTTTGACAAACCGAGGAATCGACATCTTTTAGGCTGGGGGTCAACGGGAGTTAAAAACTCACAACTCAACGAAGATATCAAGAGTTTCTCTGTGTTTCAGGTGAAGGTAATAATGACGCGGTAGTCACTTTGAATTTGTCAGGGTTCGATGAGAATTGAGGTTAATAAAGAGAGAAATGAGGATGGGGTTTTAGCATGATGGATTAGTTATGGCGTGAAATAGATATTCGTTACTGCGTGATTATGAACTATTAATTAAGTGATGTAACATTTATGGAAGTTAATTGATTAATTTAGTAAGGATTTAAAGGAAATCCTTAAGTTTTTCGCTCATAGTGAGATAGTTTAATAAAACTCTGAACTTATAATATAAATAGTTGATGTGTAACATTGGATAAATCAGGAATTTATATTATTTTGAAAGAAATCTCAACAAAAAATTAATAAAACCCGTAGAAAAATCGTTTTAGTCAAAGTTTAAAATATCCCAACACTGTTTCCTATACTTATTTCAACGTAAGTAATGATTAAATAAAGTTTAATAGGAAAATTAAATTCGAATATATATGAAACCTAGGTCTTTATAAAAGTCAGACATTTTTTTACATAAGTAAATATTTTCTTGAATAAAAAGATATCAAGGAATAAAATTTTACCTTCCGAGACAAATATTACTTATTTTTATTTCCGTTACGAAATATTCTATTTTTTTTAAACACTTTCTTTCCCAATTTTTTTAAAATAGTATTTACTATAAAACTAATATTTAAAAAAAACTATTGATAATTACGTATTTTCATTACACGACTGTTTGGGTTTGAAATGTATTTAAACGTCTATTACATTGCTTATTAGACAAAAAAAGGTACTTTCATCGAAAAAGGTTGACGTTCTTTGATTATTGCCCTGAAATAATACAAAAGGCTGTATAATGAACTTACGGTCGCTTCAAAAGTAATGATTTTCATTTAAATGTAAAGTTTAAACATAATATCTAAATCCAGTGACGAAAACATACTATTATAAATTTAAAAAATTCTAAGTGAATTAAAAGTTTATCTTTGAATTATGATAGTGTTTAGCTTCTCCATTGAATAGCTTAACATTCTAGCCTCGCTAATTCTGATACACGATGTGCTAATTTATAAATGTAAGCAAATAAAATAACTGAACTTCTAAAAATATTTCATAAAGCATGTTTAAAAATATAAATCTTCAAATTAAAACAACTTGTTTGAAAGAGAAAATCTACGTCTTATCTATGCACACCAAACACTGTTTACAATGGTTCGTTCACATGCTCACAACACAATTTATAAACACGTGGAAACTCCACAGAGCCGTTATTTGCTTTCGCCGTTTTCAAGTATTCGTATTACCATATTAAAACAGTAATCATAATTATATATTAAGAAAATATTACAAAATTAAAGAGAGAAACTTACTCCACCGAACCCTATCCACAAGCGCTGCAGCCATCACAATTTAAATACACTCAAAACAGCACGACACACCACAACTCAGAGGAGTCAGTCTGAAGATAAACTTGCCCTACAAAACTAAACTAACCCATATTCACATTCGAGGGGGTGAAGGTATTCCATTTCCAAAAATTCTTGACCACCCCGTCGCGAAAAGTACACTGAAGAGTTGTGAAACTAGCGGTGGCGGGAAAAATGCATTGTTCGTAGAGGGGTTTGGGGTACAGGACGACCACAGATAATTGGGGGTTCTTTTGTTGGTTGTCCCCTGATATTGACAAATGAAGAGTTTGGAAAGGTATTTCGAAATAAGAAGCGCCATTTATCCAGCTTACAAAAGTAGACGCTTCTCAAGAGTATTTGACCTTCAGGCTAAACCTTGTTGTCGTGGCTGGTGAACACGACCGTTAAAAAGTATTAATTGAACTAAAAGGTTGATTATTAATTAAGTATATGAACGGACATGAGATTAAAACATAATTCGAAATACTCTGCAGTAATCCCATGACAAATTCATTTATTTAAACTGAATAAAATTAAGTTAAACAAAAAGTTACGAATGTTTAGGTTTTTAACAATAAGGATAATTTCCAAACACGTAACACAAATTCCTAACATTTCAATATTTTACCCTCTTCAATAACATTAACGAATGTGCAAAGAGGTTGATATGATTACAACTACAAAAGTTAGCATGCAACAATTTCTAAAAAATAATAATTAAAAAATAATAAAAATAATAATATTTTCCCTCCAATGAGAGCAAGATTCAGAATCTCCGTTCATACTAAACGGGAGAAGTCAAAATCCCAGGTTCTGCACACCGGATATAAGGTACTTATTTGGCGGACATACGGGTGGATGGACTGTGGTTATATCTTCAGAGGAAAGCATAATTATGGATTTTAACCCTTTCACAATCCACGTACACTTCAGACAATTCCATCAGATAACTCGTCACACACCTGAGTTTAGAATCAGGCTCTGATTATACCCTAAAGCAATAATTTTAGTCAATAAAAGACTTAATTTTAAACTGCACGTTTTACAGGAGTTTGTATGCATCTTAACGAATAACTCACAAGCAACAAAGTGCGGTCTGCAATGAAATTTTGAACTTTGATCTTCAAAAAAAAAAAACAAATTACTGAAAGGATACATACCACGTATCGGTTATCAGGCGATTTAAATGATAATCAAAATCGATCCAATACAATAGTGAAAAAGCCACAGTAATCAAATAATGAAACTAGACTGCGTGTCTGTTGATAACTCATTATCTACAAAACGTCAAAGTTCAAATGACAGTTTGGCAACTTCGAAAAACACTTCAATTTAAAGTTTTACCGAAATAATATATTTAAATGTAATTGAAAATAGTAATTGACTTTATTTAAACGACTTTCATTAGTAATAACAAGTCTTCAGCTTATAACTTTAAATAATATACACACACCTAGGAAACTGGGCAGTCGTAATTTTTGTGTTTCAATCGTTATCATATAGTTACTTTGATTCATAGTTATATATATTATTAGTACTTTCACCTTTGAGATTAGACTATTTTAATAAACATGTTATTGGCGAAAGAGCATACACGTGAATCTTTCCCTGAATAAACACTTTCGAAACGTATGTACAACATAATTTGAATATAAAGTGTTCTCCTTGAGATAAACCACTGCGGACCCCAATTAACCCAGTAAATACCCCTTTATGAATATCATTTACACCTTCCTTACAAAATAAAAACGTTAACATTGAGTTTAGTTTAGTTTGAATTATCGTCGCACTAGAGCTACACGAGGGCTATTGGCGACGGGCGTCGTATTTTAGAACCACAGTCAAGTGACGAGCCGACACCTGAGTAGGCACCCAACGCATCCGTTAAGGGCGACATCGTACGCAGCGTTAGGACTTTGAAGGAGATTTAACGTGCACTCCCTATACACGGGGTATTATTCGTCGGACATTTTTGGCTGCACGGGCCGTTTATAGGTCGGCAGTTATTTTGGCGATGCCCGGACCAGAACCTGGGACCTTTCGCATGCTAGGCGAATGCCTAACCGACTGGACTCCCCAGCCCTCGTTAACATTGAGTTTTAAAAATTAATTTCTCGTGTTGCCTAATTTATCCAAGATAAACTTAAGCAGAAATCGTATTTTCGCATGACTACTTTTCTTGCCAATCGTCGTTAATGAGATAATTAGGACTTATTTTTCGAAAAAAATATATTACATTATTAAAAAAAAACTAATTTGTGCGCATAGTCTAATGATTAATGTTTAGCATATTTAGTTTTAAGATTTAAAATTACTAGACTTAATCAAAGAAATTTGTCTGCAGATTACTTAAAGTACTGCTCCTGGGAGAGTCACTTTTCAGCCCCACAATTAAGAAACAACTTCGAAAAACACTTCAATTTAAAGTTTTACCGAAATAATATATTTAAATGTACTTGAAAATAGTAATTGACTTTATTTAAACGACTTTCATTAGTAATAACAAGTCTTCAGCTTATAACTTTAAATAATATACCTAGGAAATACATATCTAAAACATATATTCTATTCATCCATCCCTTTCCAATTGTATCCTTTAAACAATCGCCAAATCGACCGTGCTTTCAACGAATCCACTCGCTTTTGTTCCTCGGTACTGCATCCCACAATAATTAGTGTCGCTGACTTAATGACTTCATAAACTTGACCCACAACACGGCAAAAGTTAAATGCGTGGCTTTCATCATTCGTCATTTACCCGCTTGTAACGGTGCGGAAGAGAAGTGGGATAGGAAAGGTCACTCTTATCCTATAGGTCAGAAATAGAATACCTACTCAGTGTTTGTCTTCTCTGGAATGTGGGAGTTATACGTATCGCATTCCTCTTATTCTTATAAATTAACCCATTAAAGACAAAGCTTAGAATTTTAATAATTTTACCGTATTTAAAAGTTAAGTTTTTAAAATTAGTTTTTAAAGTAACTAAATTTGTCTAAAATAAATTGTTTTACTACGCTGCTTTTCATTTGTCTCATATCTAGAGATAAGCAGATGAACTGAAGCAAGAAACTCGTTTTCGCAAAACATGTTTTCCTGCTAATAGTCTTTAATGAGTTAAAAGTTTCTAACTAAGATAATATTAAGAGTTTATATTAAAAAATGGGATTGTAACAACAATAATAAATTAGCATACATAAATGATTCCAAAAACTAAATTACTGAAGCAGTAATAGGAAAACATAATGGAAAAATTTGCTCAATTTGTTACCAATATATGACCTGGTATAGTGACAAAGTAAAATATAAGGAAGACTGAGGAAGTTATACGTGAATTTTTTTTTAATATTTTACTGTAAGTTTAAAAAAAATGGAAACAAACAAAACAATTTGTTGCATAAGCAAATTAAAAGTAAACTAACATCATTTGCAGACATAAAAGATTAATGACGATTTATAATACTGATAGTTTATGAATTTTACAAGCTGCAGTTTTGTCAACGTCCACTGTTAACATTAAAATATTCATAAATAAATTCCGAGGTTTATAGTATTAAATCTAAAAGAAAAATACAAGGAAGTTTTATTTCATTTCACGCAAGCTTCACACAAGCATTGAAACTTGCAAGAACGCTTTTTTTTCTGTTAACATTTTTAAGTTCACGCAAGCATATATACTTAAAAGAAAAACCTTTCACAAACACAAAAGACCCGGAAACTATCAGACCTAATTACACTAGTTCAAGCTTCAAATGCTCTCACACAATCCTCCCATAAAACCAGCAGATCATTTAAATACAACTAGTATTTCTAAAGATCTCTATTTTAATGCGTTTAAAAGCAAAACCGTAATAAGAAAAATAGATTTCAATTAAACGAAATAAATTATTGACGAACTAATGTTTTACGAAAAACTTAAGATAAATATTTGCTCGACATTTAGTGTTTGCTTAGTCTAACTCCAAGTAACAAAAATAATTTGGTAAGATTTTCTTTGGATTTGTTTTTGAAATAAGTGATTTCAGATAAAGCAATAAGAAAAAGTAATGAGTGGCTTTTTTAAACCAAACTTTTCCCAATTTAAAAATATATTTAAATATTTTTTTGTAATTAAGAAAAAAAAACTTTGTTGACTGCAAAAATAAAATTTCAAAGGCAATATTTACGTCGCAAAATAAACCACAATAGAAAAGAATTTACGTGTTTACTTAGTAATTTACAGTATATCTCGCGTTTACTGTATAAGTATAAACACATTTTCGAAAATTTGTTCCAATAACAACCATTCCAACATTCTCTACAACGAGCTTTAGTTGTTCGTACTGCTCCAAGGCAACACCAGCACCGCCAGTCACATCAAAAATATTAAATAAAATTCAAATTAACTCATCATGAATGTCAACACAAATTTTAAACTCTTTCCCTCATACGTCACCTAAGTCAAGGTTAGAGGACCTAATCCCATGCAAAACGTGTGCTCAGCAGGGAAAATCACACTTGCCGAAAAGCAAACACTTTAATGATGCTGTTTTCCCTGCAAGGCCCGGCAGCCACCGAATTAACCCACTTCTCCCACTGTGTTGAACTTGTTTTTGCTTTTCTCCATGGAAGCGCCTATTCCTTTTTGAGGTCACTTGTTAGGTGGGTTGAACATTTCGGTTGTTTTGAAAGAACATGTTACACGTGAGGTCTCTTTGTTTTGGTATGTTACATTTCATTTGTTTCGAATTAAATAATACTAAAAAAAATCATTTCTTTTACAATAATGTTCTTAACAGTTTGAATAGAAAACAATATACAACGAGTTGATTTTACAACAAAACTATTATAAGCGGTTGCGGTGAATGTAAATGTTTAAAAAATGTCAAACGACCAACACTATATAAACACACCAAAATTGAGACACTTGCTTGTTCCCACACAAATACAAACTTTATAAAACTATTTCCGTTCACTACGAAAATTTGTCATAAATAACACAAACTTTAGAACATAAATTATTTTCAATTACGAAAATCGAAATAATTAAAACAAACCCATTTCAATATTAAAATCGGCGGAACATGGTAAATGTTCTAGCTGCATGAAATTATATAACGAAAGTGATATACTATTTATAAATCCATAAACGGGATACAGTTCTTCATCATAAAACGCAAAAACAAGTCCCCACGAACAGGATGTCATCTCTTTCCCATTATCAGCTGAGCAGGGATATGAGCGATCTTTTTTCTCCCTATTCTCTGTCGGTGGCTTATACTATTCTTTTCGATCGTTCTCAAAAACTCGCCAGCTGCACGGAAGCAGTTGGCGAGGGGATGCAAGATCTCTATGGGAAAATGAGGTGCACTCACACCATCATCCTGTTCTGACATGGAGGTGCGGGCAAACACCACCGAGACAGTATGACAAAATAGTAACTTAAATGTTCTAAAATAAATTTGTTCTATCAAACCTCGTTGGTCAGTACCATAAAGCAAATGCATTAGTTTTGAAATCGCAACCTCTGCGAAAGTATTACTTTGCCATCGAAGTATTTTTCCCCACCAAGTATTAAGAATCGCCATACCAGTAAAATAAAACAAATTTGAATGAGAAATATTTGGTTATTATTAAATTACAGTCGAACCCCGCTATAGTGAACCTGGGATATAGTGAACCTTCGCATGTAATGAACTATTTTAGTGATCCCCTCCGAACTCCTATTTAACTAATGTTATTTTATATGGATATAGTGAACTACTTAGAAGAGTTCACTTGTAAGTGAACTTAAATTTCCTTTCCTTAATAATTTTTCTGTTCTCTATATTTTAAGTTATACTATTAGTGGTAAGCGGTAGGGAGATAGCAATCTTTAACAATGTGTCGATTTCAGCCTGTCCTTCGGATCTTATTGTACTCAAACTGAACCTGTTTCAAAGTAAACATACCCCTTTCTTGTACCCCTCTGTGTTCCAGGAACCACCCTTTCTTTCCAACCCATTATTCATATACCCCACCATTTTCATACACACATCTCCTGGATTCTTGGAAGGCGTGCCTGGTCAAACTGCAGTACTCATTTGTGTTGCAGCCTCCCCCCCCCCCTTCTCCGGAGTTAAATGAAGCTATGCACCTCCCCAGCTACCTATTCTTTATTTTCAACCCCCCCACCCCCTTGAAAACTAGGCATAAGTGGAACTGTCCAATTGTCCATTTAACCTATACTTCTGTCACTCTTATTTCTTTATGAAAGATTTTAGATGCATTTTGAATAGGAGACCGTCTGAAAAATGGCGGCTTCTGTAAAGAGAAAAGCCTAAAAATGCTATTTTTTTCTACAACGCAGACGTGTTTCGTGAAAATTCAAATATTAGTTACTATTTAACCGAATGTATTTGCATTCTTTTTGAACAATTATTTTGGGAACATTTCAATAATTAAAAATTATATTTTAATTTATTAAATTTTAAATAATTAATTTTTAATTCAATTATTTATTCAATTAATTCAAGATATTCAAAACCATTATTATTCTTGTAAAAAGGGTGACACTATTTAAAATCATAACGGCAGATATGAAAATCGAGATCTATACATTTTTCAATTGCCCTGACTTGGATCTGCAACTATTTATGTGGATCTTAGAAATTAGTCGCGCTTTCACCCTTTGAAACTCTACAAGGTTCTCTCCCACGACCGTATGTTTAGAATCCAATTTATTAGAATCAACCAAACTCAATTCAACTGTCCAATCATTTACTTCGTTTAAATGATTTTTTTAAAAATATTTTAAGCGGATCAACATGCGAATTGTGCATATTGTGAAAAACAGATTTTGTGGTTAAAAAAAGCGAAAGAAATAATTTTTGCAATCAAAATCTATATCCGTGTCTTTAGAGCTATTTCCAAGCTTATTTTACTCAAAATCAAAAATGCGATAGTTACAATTTTGTTTAAATAAATTTTCGAAAGTTTTGGGCCCCTCGCGCAAATTGGTTATGTTATGACAACAACAGTCGGCGGAAATGCACGACGCAGTTTGTAGGGCCAAACCAAAATATTGACAATCTTGAGATTCGTAAAATTGTTTACTAAGTGACGCAGTCAATATTTCTCTTAATTTGTTTTAAGCAGATTCTTCGGTAAAAAACAAGTAGGTTTGTTACAGAATCAGTCACTTAAACCGCTTCCACACAACATTTGTGCTCAACAGGAAACAAACAATTTATACACCTCAGAAAGAAATTCGCCAAACAGGACCTTCAGCTGGTTGTAATTCAAACTTTTAAACGCCAAAATTAACTATTTTCATTAATCTTCTTTCTCTGATTTAATAATTAGACTTTATCGTTAGCTAAATTTGTTTGAAGTTCGAAGAATAAGGATGTAATCTTTTTTAATAAATATCTTTGTGTCGCCACAATTTCCCATTTACATTTCTCTCGAAAATTCAGTTATTTATCGTTTGTTAAATTAATTTACATTTCGAAAAATATATAATTAGTACAATTGAGCTTTACAAATAAAAGCGAAACTTTACATATTTTTTATGGCGTTAGAATTCTCTATGCATTTTTCTTCATACATATATAATGAACCATCAAAAGAACTCTGTTGTGATATTACAACAATCCAAACTAAATTATATCACATAAACAAATATTCTTTCAAAAGTGTTTATTTTTATTTTAAATAAAGTTTCTCGTACGTTTAACGAAATGGCAACAGTGAAAATATTGAATAAAAATGGAATTTGCATGTTATTTCAATGATTCAATGTAGATTAAATTTTTAGTTATTTAAATTTTAAATAAACTTCTAATTTAATGAAATTTGACTTCTTTTTTAATGAACTTTGAAATGTAGCCCAATATGATTTTTTGCTTCAAAATGACGAATCCCATCTTGTTTGTGAGACTTACGGTTCGTTGTGTGAAAGTGGGTGACAGACGGACTGAACGGTTATAAAATCTTCCACTTTTTTACGTTATAATCGTAGTGTGGAAGCTAAAAAGGTTTTCTTTGGTTTAAACCTATTTTTTTCTGTTTGAAAACTTTTTTTGGAATTGAAGAATCTCATATCCGAGTTATTTTTTACTTTTCAGATAAATCATCGATGGGGGGGGGGGTCTTATTTTGATATTTTACCAAGTCTGCCCACTGTGGGAGCTAAATTTTAATTATACAAAAAAAAGTATAAGCTAATGGCCAAAGATATACAATTAATTGTGCACTTCCTGGTCGAAAAAAATATTTACTTCCTTCCTTAACTCGACAGCTGCCTACTAAACGCCGAAGCAAACACTACAGTTCACATATCACTACTTTCACAAATTCCACGCATAGCTTCTTCCGTAACCTGCATTCCGAGTTCCATACACAATTCAATCAAGAGTTTCTATCCCAAGAGGTCACCTTTGGAAGAAACCAAGCACCCTTGCTAAAAAACTGGAAAATAGGTGACGAAACACCTTAACCTTACATAACTTCCTAGCTGCTTGACACAGGTAGACTTATACAGATGACACTACAACCTTGAATTGAAACAAGAAAGAGTTCACCGCCAAAAACATTTATTAATTCCAATTTGGCGAGGATAGGCCATTGTTCTGGGGTCCCGCAAGGTCCGTTGTCCTTTCTTTCAGACAAGAGATCTTTTACCTTAAGTGATGCAACGGTCTTGGGAGCTAGACAATGTACTAAATTATTTAAATGTCATTTTCGTTCGAAGGGTCATTGTAAATGGACTTTTGATTATATCCGAGTGAAGTTTTCAGTCTAAATAAAGTATTTTTTTACATCAAAAGCACATCCGACAAATGATTGTAATTTTAAAAAATCTCTGGTATTTTTTTAATGAGTGGAAAACGAATATGAATAAGTAATGTAACACAACTACTAAGTCATACTAAGCATGAGGTAAAACATGCATATGACATCAAAACTCAAAGCGAAAATAGCATTTTATATTTACAAATATCGAATGAAAATTTTACTCTGAATGGCCCAGTGCACCTAACTAATTTTTTCCACACACGGCAACGAAACCAAACAGTAGGTAAGAAAAATGAAAAAGAACTACCTCTTATCAATGCCTCAATTTTGTTACTCTTAAAATGTTACTATTTAAAATAGCATATCCGCAATATTATATAGAAGCAAGACTGCAACCTTGATTCGATAAGAAAAATTCCCGACTGATAACGTTAAAAATACATTCAACTAGAGATATTTAAGAATTTGACCTTATTTAAAAGTTAGTTATTACTACGTATTATCTGAAGAATCAATGACTGTTTCGAATTTTGATAAAGTATAATGACTTATTATTTTAATTATTCTTATTTTATAAAAAAAAAGGAATACAAGAACAGTCATGACAAGAACCGAGTTGATATTGCGTTAATTGGTTAGACAAATGTGATTCATTTTACGGAGAGGAAATTAAGTGAATAATACAGCAAGCTATATACAGGAAAACTTGGGATACTGCAAACGAAATCAAAGGAAAACTGGAACTAAATTTAAGGAATATTTTCAAGTGAAATTTGAATAATTATTAAATAATTTGAAGCAACATGCAACGCTATCATTAGTTAATAACATCCAGCTATCAAAGCCTACCATTAGATAGAAAAAGTACATAAAACACCTGGCATCATTAATAATACAACTCGATTTCGTTACAAAACTGTAAATACCACTTCAGTGCCTAGCACGCTAATATACAGGTGCTGCCGCAACCTTGAATCGAAGCGAGCCAAGAGTTCATCGCCAGTAACATTAATTCCAATTGGCGAGGATACTGTGCTATTGTTCTGTGGAAGATACAACGAAACCAAGTCCCGCAAGGTCCGTTGTCCTCTGTCAAGCCAGAGATCTTTTACCCTGGGGTGATGCAACGCTTTGCAGCGAAAAAAACGTACTAATTTATTGAAATGTCATTTCGGTTCGAAGGCGCAGCTGAGAAGCAATAAGGGCATTCGCCGCATACCTTGCACAAGAACTTCGTTGAATTAGAAGAATGACTTGGGAAAACGTGCGAGTCGTTAGTTATAATTTGAATATGAAAGAATTTGTCAAATCATAAAATAAATTGGTAAATTTTCTAAAAATAAACGATTTTTCATACAAAAACAAATATCTGAAGGAAATATAGAATAGAAGATTTAAAATAATGAAAATCGAAATATAAAAAGTTAAAACATCTTATTCATCAAATATCAAACATATGCATCTATCCTAAGAAACCATGTCCCTAACTATCTAGAGAAAAATGAACAGAAATTTCTTTTAAAACAATGTTGGGTAATTTGATAATTAATTGCAAGAAAATCCACTCCAAAGTAAGACTGCTGAAAACCACAAAGGCATGACAGCAATCAAAACAAAATTCGTTGGCATATGGCCACAACAAGAGTGGTTTTCCATCAGTTTACGTTTTACTTGTTTTCAAACCATTTCAGAGAATTGATTTGAAAGACTCGTTCGGTTCGGATACAGTAGATTGACTTAACTCTGGTTGTGTAATAAACTACTTTTACAGATTTACTTTCGTTATGGTTATGAGGCTGGCCGTGAACATAATAAATAACATCAATTTGGAATAAAGACAAAGGATTAAAATAAGAGGTAATCCTTATAACATAAAATTTGAAAGTGAAAAGGGTCATTTGTTTTACTAAGCATTTAATTTTAGGTACCAAGGATTTAAATTAGTTGAAGGGTCTAGTTGTAATACTCACGTTCTCCTAAGTATAACTCGGATATATAGGGTCCGGCCCGTACATTGGCGACTTCGACCAATTGAATTTACAATGGTCCAAATCATCAATAAACAGCCGGACTTATCTTGGAATCAGGGCCGGATTTCTAAATAGGCTGTAGCCTAGAATAGAGCGGCAAATTTTTTGGGGTGGCAAATTTTCACGAGCAATTAAAGCGGCATTCGGCATAAAAAATTATTATAAAGATACTAATATTTTAAGAAAGAAAACAAATAATTTACATTAATGTGTAAATCGTAAACGTATATATAGTACTAATATTCAGTAGTAAACATGGTAGCTGCAAGGGCAATTGCACTCTCTCCCCCTGATTTGGAAGTTGAAAGACAAATAGTAGAACAGTTTAAAACATTCACCTATTATTTCGCTTTCGATTTAAAGTGTACAAATACGATTCTAATATGTAGAAAGAAAAAAAATAGTCAAGAAAACTATATCTGGCGGCAAATCAATCGTAGCAGCCTACAGGCGGCAAATCTTTAAATCCGGCCCTGCTTGGAATTAGACTTCATTTTTTTTTGTATACAAAATAAAACAAAAATCAACAAAAAAATGTTTCAAAGACTTTTTAAGTTTAAGTTTAATTTTTTCTCTGCATGTCTAACTTTGCCAATGACACCAAATACTTATCAGCTCAAAACTTTTTCTCGCATTCACGTGCAATATTTCCCAGAAACTGCCACACATTTTAGGACTAAAATATACACCAAATTCTTTAACTGCAAAACAGTTGTTTATCAGCCGCCTCTTCTTATCTACTATGTCGCCAACAAACTAATAAAAATCAAATAAAAATAATCCGCATCGAAGAATCACCAACAGACGCCGACCTTGAAATAGGTAGCCCAGACAAAGGTGACCGAAAATGGCACCTGGTCAAAATCCCCTTTCACACGTCACGCTTCGAGCGTTGCAATAACAGATGGCCCCTTGGAATCGGTCCCTTGTCAAACCAACCGTTATACTGTCTGACAAAACTGGTACATAAAATTAGCATATTTGGATCAATAGACAGTTAGGTTTTAATCATCCCTCATACGATTTTTGTGTTTAAATGTAGAATATTATTAAAATTGAAATATAAATTGGTACAGATAAAGGTCTGATAATCAATGTTTATAGGAAGGGCATAATTTTCTGTTTTTCCGAAATAAAGAGGCATAAACAGAGGAACAGACATAAATTAAGGCCTTTCAATCAATCAATAGTACAGATTAATTAGTATGTAAATTACATTTAAAATCAGAATGTATCCTTCAAAACTAAAGTATTTAGCTACATATTCAACAAAAAAAATTAGCTGATGCAATATATTAAGGTAAAAAGAAGCTTAACAACATATGCAGATACATTGACCAGCCCAAAAAAAGTGAGTTTTGATGGCATGTTAACATAAATAAAATAGTTTTTTTAAGACTTGGAGAAAAAAAACAATCATTTCAATAACTGCATTTTAAATGCAGATGAGCATCTATGTAATTTTTTAATTCATATTAGGACTTGTACATACAGAAGTCAGAACAACAAACTTATAGTATGTAATTAAAGGAAATGGAATTAGGAGGGTATTTTTCCCTGAATCTCCTAAAAAGATGCCTCAAAATTTAATCAAATTAAACAAAAATATAACTTTATAGTGGTATGTACTGGTGTTTTGCTTTTATTTTTATGAAGCCGTTTTTGATAACAATTTACACCTGGCCCTACTCTAACAAAGGGTCAAAAGACCTACAAGGGCAAGGGGAACCTGCTATAATACTCCTATTTTACCTGACAGTTTAAACTTTAAAAAAAATTCTTACAACATTAGGCTGTGGCATCATCTGGCATAAGCTTTCTAGCAGCCCAGTAAAATGCCTTAGAAAAGTTGTCAGGAGTAAAATTCATTAAATAATTAAGTACATGGCAATTAATCAAAATAAGTTCCTTTACACGGTTTCACAGACAGAATCACATTCAGTTTAACACAAAGAACAGTTGCTGCTGATTGTTTCACTGATATTTTGTAGGTATCCACAGAAAAAGTAATGTCATGTTGCAATTATGAAGTTTGAGACAAAAATTGCTCTTGGTAAGTCCATTGTTGCTGGAAGACTGATGAGGTTTTACTACCAATTCTTTTAGCTTCCACACAATGTTTATAACGTAAAAAGTGGAAGGTATTAGTATAATCGTTCAGTCCGTCTGTCCGTCACCCACTTTCATAGCCCAAACTAAAAATGATACGGACAAGTGTGATACGTCAAAAAAATTCAGCACATCGAAATTAGAATACATTGAAAACTTCAGAAAAGAATTCGAATTTGAAGTACTTCAATTATTATTTAAAAAACTGCAAAATTTAATGCTCATTTAAAAAACATAGGAAGCCATTTTTAATAGAATTTAATCACCATTGCCATTCACAACAATCGCTCGAGAAACTTTAATTCTTTTAGACAATAAATTAAAAGAAATTTATTTTTGCGACATCAATCAGTTTGAAATGACAAATATATTTCACTACGAGATTCTTTGTACATCGATATGAAATGTTTTAATTCTATTTAAAAGCGAGGAATACTACATATTTGTTCTTTGAAATATAAATTAATTTTTTCAAACAATGTAATAATTATTGAATTTTCAAAATAGTATAAATTAAACTAGCCAAATTTAGCATGTAAATGTTTAATATAGAATATCAATGCTGTGTTTGTCGCCTGTTTACCTGTTAAACACAACTGTTGTGTGGAAGCGGGTTAAGTGACAGATTCTGTTGCAAACCTACTTGTTTAAAAAAACGCTTATGTATTCCCATCAAAACCCATGCCTGATTACTTTTTGTTAGTCTGTCAGAACGTTAACTTCTTTATAGTGATCACAATGTTATCTTAAGTTTCTAACTAACCTTCCTTTGGTTATAATGAGGTTTTATAAACAGATTCAGTCAGAAACGCACAATGGTCAAATATCTGAAACTTCCATAAAGAATTTAACATTATCATAAACATATGGCATCAGGCAGTGAAAACTACAGCTGGCAAATAACAATATGTATAATCCTGTATGTGAATTAGACTGGCACATTTTAAATATGAAAAATCATGAAGCTATTTGTTACATTATGTGCCAGCTTAAGTGTTCACTTTGTCATCAAGATACACATTTCTAAAGTGGCTGTAGAAAAGCCTTGAAATTTAGGTATAATTTTCCAAATTGAAAGAAAAATTGGCTTGTTTCAGATGTTGAGTGGCAACACAAATGCAGAATGAAAATAAATTTCTTTAACCTCAATTGGTGAATCAATGAAACGTAAAAACATATCAATTGGAGCATAGATCAACAGAGGTGTAGGAATGAAAGCAAGAAGGGTCATCTGAAACAAGCCAATTATTTTGATTTAGTTAAACATCAAACTGATATTACTTTTTTCTTACTATGTTTTTAGAGGTAATAAAAGGCATCACTAACTCATTTCTACAAAAATGAACGCCAACTGATTTGATTAAAATATTTAAATGTGTATCATAAAATTTATTGTGTTCAACCTTAAAGAAAGATACAATGCTGTACCACCTTAAAAATCCCATGGAAGTTTCACATTTATATTTTAAACCAAAAGAAAACTAAGAATATTGCTTGTTTATAAGATTTTAAAATGGATATAATGTTTAATGGCTGAAATATAGTTACAGTTAGATATAAAGCTTTTAGTTCCACGAGATAACACACATATGCATCTCCACACCACACAGTTTAATAAAATGCACCTAAATTACATTACTAATGAGTTCCATGGAATTTTTAAACTGTAGATTCACTCGAAGCCACCATATTTAAATAACTTCACAGGGGATATACTGTCTGTAAGAAATTGTTTTAAGTATCTACACCTATAATAAAGGATCATTTTCTGAAATTTAACAACAAAAAAAACATTTTTACTTTCTCGTTTGCTGCGCCACCTTAAACTTATTATATTTTTAATATGAAACTTATGATAGATTTTAATTGATCATGCGACAAATCATGTTCACCGTTGTAAATAAACAGAAAACTTTTCCGAGAAAACGACCTCATTCAGTCACATGTCAAACTTTCCCCCCCTTGCTCTAAAAATACCACAAACACGTTTCTTAAAAAGATAAGACAGTTTTCGATCAATTTCTTTTCCAGAAATTTCATCTCAAAGAAAGAAAAATCACTTGCAAACTTAATACGATCAACCTTTGAACAAAGCCCATTACTTGAGCCAGCCCAGGTAAAGAAAGTTTCCTTTTCCTGTTAGTCTTCTCCCCGAATAAGAAAACTTTACCCACCAACAGTCTATCCCACGAATCATACTTCCTGGTATGCATGCTTGCATCTTTGGCATGGTGCCATACGACAAAAACCACTTTCATGCTCATTTCGTGGACTGAAATGTATTAAATAAAACGCCAATATTTGCAGAAATGCATACACTGAAATGTGACCTCAATTTGCAAAGAGATACGCATTGAAAAATTCAACTTACCTGGCTGAACCATAGCGTAATCCAGTAGATTTATTATTCGATGTTATTCCACATAAGTACACAGTCACTTTATCACAGACTTCCCAGTAATGCGCGGAACCGTTGCAACAAAAGTTTTCAAAACACTGTCCTGCCACGTAAACTTGAAAAAGGGGGAAATATCACTATCCGACGAGTATTGTAGCAGGGTTTACACGAACAATTAAGGGAGGTGGGACGGCATGTTGAGGTAACTTTTGGCACAATCCAGCAACAGCGAAAGAAAAAGAAACAAATCTTATTTTTGTTCGACAGGAAAACACTAACGACAGCGCAAAATCGCGTAATTTCAGACTGAACTAGATTACGAGCGAGTCAGCTGGTCGCGAGAAACCAGAAGGCACCTTTGACCAATGAGAGGAAGGCTGTAGGGTTGTCGCGGCGGATGAGGAGCAAAACTCGCCAAGGATGCGCCAAAAGAGAAAACTTCACTGAAATACTTAGACAAAATTGTACCTCTTACTCAACTGATTTAAGTGAAATTGATTTAAAATAAGAGTTTAAATAAACTTCCACGAAGCCAATAATTATTATATCAAATAATTTCTTACCAGTAGCCATCAAAGCTATTTAAAATTAAAATTAACATACTTAATTTCGTCGATAGAAAATTTTAAAATGCTATGGACAAAAAAAGTCACTTAGAATTTTGTTTAATTCACTTAGTAACTTGTAAACAAGAGAAGCAACCTTGCCTTTCCCCGAAATGAAATCAATATGAGGTAAAAACAAAACAAAATCGTTTCCAAGTTATTTTTATTTTCATATTTCTCCGGTTTCAGTTCTTGTTTTGTGTCTATCGGGTGGATTAAGTGACGTCGCGTGGATAACTAGTTTTTGGTTAAAATATGAATGAATTTGACACGATATTGCTTAAAAGAATTTACTTTGTTTCTTTTATACAATTTTTTAATTTTGATTTTGAAATAGGTTTTCGCATTAAAGAGCTATTAAGATATATTGTTCTTTTAATTAAGTAACACATTCCAGGTTTACTTTGCAAAAAGAATCGGTAATGACGATTGGCGAATATTCGGGATATTAATCTTTGGGAACGTACAAAAACTTTAAAACCAAAAACACGATTTAAACACTACAACATTTTCGAACTCCCGTTGCACGTCAAACCATCTTTTAAATGCAATCAAGTCTTGTTTTGCGTCTGTTGCTTGCAGGGCATATTTTAAGGAAATTTGACTGTGTGGGCAACTCTAACTTCCTCGGAAGGGGGGATTGTAAATGTGCAGTTTATGTTAGTTCAATAATCGTCAAAAAAAAAGAGTTGGGGTGTGAAAATTGTAATTACGGAAATTATTGCTAATGGTCGTTTTATTCGATTGGAAAAGAGTGTAAGGAACGTAAACTCTGACTTTTTTAACTATTTTAATTTCATTCATTATAATACAACCATTTATTTTCATTTTAATACAACCAATTTCAAATGACATTGTTTTTTCAAAAAAAAAAAAGATTTCATATAAAACCTCACTCTGTAGAGTTCAGCTTCTGGTTTTCTTTCTCTTCGGTTTTTAATTTGCAGAAATTTTATGACGGATGGCCGCGGGTTGGAATAGGTCGTCCTGCAGCCATTTAGAGCGATATCCAATCTTTTGTTTATTGTTGCAAGTTTCGTTCCGGCACGATGGTCCGGTATATTATAACAACTACCCGCTCCATCTGCATCGAATGGGGAGTTGCCACAATAAGTGTTCCCAGCAACTTTTTGAGCGGCCTTTTGGATACGACAAACATTTTCTTTAGTCTTGCGGAAGTGCAGGAACCAATGTCCGAATTCGCTGGGAAAGTGGGAATTTGATCAAAGAGCGGCCAGCTTTCACATACCGAATCCGCAAATTCAGAAACTTCATTCGGAAACAGGTTGGAAAATAAATTTTCTCCGACGGAGATTATTTCTGCCGCCGATCCTGCAACGCATAAGGCTTTGGCGGTTTTTAAAGTTTCGGCCTGTTCGTCATTAACTTTATGTTTAAGAAAATTTATTGATGATAGGACAATTTCTTGTCTTATTGATTCAAAACGCCTTTAGAATTGACTTTCTCCCTACGTTTACTGAAAGTATCTTATTTTATGGTCATCTTCCTTTTCTTCGAAACCATTGGTATAAGGCGCATTTATCAATAACTCCAGTTTAGTTATGGCAATATTCAAAACTGTGATGATGTCTGATAGCATCGCCCATGACTAAAGTCAGTTGAAAATGTAAAGAACTCTCTTCCCACATGTTTAACATCCCTTTTGCAATATCTTTCATGTCCTCTTCCGAATCAGACATGATATTCTGCCACTGTTTCCGACAGTAAGGCAAGTTTTTGATGACTGCTTGAATTTCATTTCTGATATGTTCAGCAAAACGGACTTCAAAGTGGCGGGGAAAAGCTCTATACTCTGGAAAAATAATCGCAAGCGATTTTGTGTGTCTTGCCGATTTTCGGTAATAGGTCAAAATACCGCTGAGATTTGCTCTCCAGAGTGTGAGTTCAGGGTCTGACGACACTAATGCTAAATCGTTTCTGTGTGCAACGCACCACACTATTACTAATTTCTTATCTAGTTCAGCTGCCCCATCCCATAGTAGGAAAGAAAGAGAACCCCCTGGTTGTTTCACTCTTTTACTTGTGGGAAGGGTTAGAGGTCACGCTTCCATGTGGCATTTTTTTACAGAAAAATAAATTTTTTTATAGAAACACATAACCGCTGGAAAAAATTAGGAAAATGTAAGTGGGCAATTTTATTTGACTGTGGGGGCAATTTTATTTGACTGCGTGGGCAATTGCCCAAAAAAAACCCCTTAAAATATGCCCTGGTTGCTTGTAGTTAAGTTTCGAAGCTCAGTTCCATAATATTTAATTTAACATCCAAAAAAATTATTAAAAAACAATCAGCGATACGGAAATCTCACTGCAAAACAAAAACGTCGCTTTTACTGGAATTTCCCATACGAAAGTTTAAAACCGTTTCTGCAAAACTTGATTTCGATGACGTCACTTTGGGGGCGTGTCAAACTTCAAAAAGATTACATCGTTTGTAAAAAGTACGAAAAATAAATAAGACTAAAACGTATTTTAACTGTAAAAGTATTTTCTCTTGGAACTCAATTGCCAGATTAATACAGGAATTTGACGGGATATTTTTTTCAGTGTACCATCAGAACTTCGTATTACTTTGATTAATTGAAAAACTAACTGAAAGTCTTCTATTTAACCTTTTAAAAATAAATAAATGTTGTGGGTTCAATGTTCAGTAAATATTTTCAGTATTAAAATCATTCTTAATAAAATCTAAAAGTAAAAAAGTGTCCAAAATTGAAATTATAACATTACTTATACATAAAGGGTAATTTATTATTTAATTAATGTAACTGTCTGAATTAACTACATTACAAGGGGGGGGGGATACCAATCATCCAAGTCATAATCGTCAGTTTCGTAAAAGATAGTTTTTAAATAATGCCTCACTTTGATAATGTCTCACTTTTTCAAATCAATAATCGTTTAAAATGTACTTTTAACATTTTTTAAAATTTTAATTTGAACCAATGGCGAATATTTTTTTTAATTTGAATTAATAACGAATCACAGGCCCAAATAATTTTACGCGCTGTTTTACACGCTTTTCCAACATTGTTATAAATATTGAAGTATGAAATCACAATTAAACTTCTTAAAACTGTTGGAAATTATTTTACGAACGCCCGGCGACGCATTGTGAAATAATTCCTCTCTTTCAAAAAGTTTTACTTTACGCACTAGTTGCAAAATAATTAGTTTTGTTTATTTTAGGGAAGATTATGGATTAGAAAATTATTATTTTCAAGGAATTATAAAAAAAAATCCTTCAAGAGTTGAACAAGATTGCAAGGGAAAAAATGAACGGCGCGACTTTGTGAATAATAAATAAGAAAAGAAACAGGATTAGAAAGGTATCCAACTGTAACAACTATAGAGAATAAATTAATAAGTCTTTAATATAATCAATAATAGTCAGAAAATTGGCACACAGTCAGTAAACAACAAGATAAGAGGAAAATACTTAGGACTTTGTCCCAAATTAAATTATGAAGGTTCTTTTTAAATTGGTTTCTGTAAAGATTCATCAAAAAGAGTTTGATTTTCTGAAAGTAACTTCCTAGTACTTATTGGTTTTGAATCTTTTTATTTATTTTATTGTTAGGAAATCTACGTCTATTTTAGTTTTTGCTTTTGCTGTTTGAGTTATTTCACAAAGTTTTCATTAGAAGTAATATCGTAAAATAATTTCAACTGACGACAAATACTAATTAATTCTTATTTTACCAAAATTAATAAGAATTAGTTAATCAGAGAACATTAAATTCTAGAATATTAAAATGCTAGCAAATATAAAAGACAGTTTAGTGTACCTACAATTCCCAAAATAGATAATCACTTACTTTATCATTCAGTTCACCCCATCTTCCACCAAAGAATCTTAGCTTGGTATGCGAGTTTATTTCTTATCAATAATATGTGCCACGGTCACACCATAGATATAGAAATACGGTGTGGTTTTCAGTTTTTATGTATATAGGCCAAATAAAAGTGGTATATACCACTTTTATTACTTCGTTTGACAGGTTCAATCAAGTTGTATACATACAACTTGATTGAACCAGTCAAACGAAGTCCAAACTGATTCCAGAAAATTACAACTAGTGGCTATTTTATCTGATAACGTAGAAGATTCTGTACACATAAGCTTCTTTGATTCTACAAAAAAAAAAAAAAAATACAAGGAATTGTAGAATTCTACAATGAGTCGTTTATTTCTATGCAAGGTTGTTCTTGTTTACTTATTTTTTTAGCAAAATAAAGAGGCTTATTTGTTTTGGGAGAAATGTCTGATTATTTTAATTAATTAATTTGAAAATTTTATTCCTTAATTACTGTACTTGAAAATTTTAACGATATTGTTGACCGATAGCATATATTATGCTTTTTTTTTATTATAAACAACTTTATTATATATTATTAGAAACAAAAAAAAATCATTCGTTTTTTAAACATACATTAACAGACCCAGTAAAAACTACACTTATTCCTTACTATGCGCACAAGACCTAGGATCCGCGATGCAGGTGGATTGGTTTAATCTAACTAGTCCAAATAAACAACGCAGGGCCACTTATAAGGCATGTAATGCTAAAATGATCGGAATGTAATGGAATGAGAACAATGCGTATCCGCCGAATCATGACAGCAATCGGTGAAAAACCATCCGTTGCGTCATCACTACATCAAGGGAATCTATTCGCAGAAATGAAGAGCGATTTGACGCCAAATGTAGCGACACTCGCTTCGTCTCTTGATACCCATCACCATCTGGCATTGGGGGCACGGATAAAGGAGGTTGTCGGTTTTCTACAAGGCAGGTGACAAGTAATGTGTACTATAGGGACTTTATAGATATTAATAATTTTTAGTAAATAGTTTGTGACTGTTTTTGTACTTTTTAAAAGCTATTTTTTTTAAATAGGGTGTGTGACATTCTACATGACATTCAATTACCACTCAATAAATCAATGTTCAATAACTTTAAAACCTAAAACAGTTCTGTAGCAGTTATTCTATTCTATCATTTGCGCATAAGCGATTTTCTAAAAACTATATTATGACATCCGACAGGCAAGGAACTCGTGTACCCAATTTGAAGTCCATGATTCTTTCAATTCGAGCTGTAGAGTGGTTTAAGACAGACAGACTGGCAGTCTGACAGAAGGGCCAATGTTCAAAAACCACTTTTTTAGAATCAGTGCCCTCCAAACAAAAACTATTGAGTCGGAAATGACTTTTATACTATCACTTTTTGACTTAATCCGACGGAAATACAATCCTGAGTAATTTGACGTATAAAATTATTGGTTCTAAGTGAATAAAAAAAATTAAAAATTATTATTATGAACGGCAAGTTATTATTAAGAAAATAAAAAAGTTTAAAAAAATCGATTTTTTTTAGCAAAATTAGTCGGTGGTATTTGTAACACATCACGCTTCAATTTTTAATTAGAAAAAGTAAAATAAAAGAAAGTCAACTCAACTTAAAAACACAATGACTTTGTAAAAAAAAATATGCCAGATAAAACAACAGTCAGACAACAACAGACCTAACAATCACAGACAAAGTTTACAGAAGTTCAAGTTGTTTCGAAATTCAATAACAAGCTTTCCAAACACAGGTAATAAAACCTGGGTTGTTTTCTTTACCTTCAAGTCTACCTTGAAAATGGGAGCTTTCTTTTACAAAAACCAGTGCTTGGTCAGTAGTGGACGAATTTTTTTTAGGGTCTCGTCTGGTTCCATACTGGTTCGATGACCCTCACCAGACAAAGCAAACCAAAACAAATCGTTCTATGATTGGGGGACATTTGTAAACTAAATATGTATTTGTGGATCCTTTTTTTCTACGTATTAGTTATCATCATCATCATTATCATGTGATTTAATTTTTTTATTCGAAAGGATTTTTGCTCGTGGTAAAAAAGATAACCAGTCTTAAATAAATAATAAATATTGGATTGGTTGAGTTTATGATGTAAAGATTGATAGCATGATCTAATACTATATTATAATACCTGTTAGTAGAAAAGGCAAATAGATCCATATCTATAACACAGAACATCAGTTATTTATTTTTATACCACAAATATGTTTGCATTGAAATTGTCTAATGAATGTAGATTTTCTTTTGTATTTATCGGACAGTTTAGCATTTTTTTTTAAATTAAACATGTTTTTGAGAAATGTGTTTGAAATCAATGCAGGAATACAAAGAACGCTCATCACATAAGAAAGAATTTCATTCAGAAATATATATCTTTCTTATTATAAAATTAGGATAAGAATTTTTTCTATACCATGAAATTTTGATCAAAGGACATTAGTACACAGCCTACTGAAAATAAAAATGGCATATCTCTAAGAAAAATATAAACGATATCTTGTATATAAATGGTTATGCTGGTGAAAAAATAAGTAATTATGCATTGCAATATTGTTGAAGGTGTAACATATTTATTATTTAAATTAAAACACGTATAACCAGACAAAAACACATTATTTATTGTCGATGCCAAATAGTTAGGATGAAAATGAAATTTTATATATGTAGGTAAAGACAAAAACACTTTTGTTTTACAAAAATTACAATTAAGAAATTATTACAAGGAAAGCGCAAAAACATTATTTTTAAAAACTTAGCGGCCCCCATGTTTGTTTCTTCAAAAGTTCAAGGAGACACCTTATTTTCAGAAAATCTTTCCTTATTACATAGAGGAAATAAGAACTGCCTGCTTGTATTAGCTGTCATCAGAATTGAAGTAAAAATAGTAAGCCAATGTATTGATGGCATCAACTGTTCTACCATGGGGTGAACCAAGTGTTGGTTCCGTAGAGGGGTTCACTATAGCGGGGTTCGACTGTAAAGAAGTATGAACTAAAAACTGTTTTTAATTGCTCCTATTTTAAAGCCATTATTTCAATATAAAAAATTGTGTTTACATTGGGCAATGCTAACAAATTTCAAATACTATTTCTAAATATACTTTCTGGAGCTTCCGTATTTCATTTACTGGTAATTAGAACAAACTTAAAAACATGGCAGGAAATTTGTCCTAATAATTACGTAGAGTTATCTACTTAAAACAACTCTTCTTTCAAAATAAAAGGATTTAGCATCGTTGCACAAAGTTTAAACCTAAAAAAAAATTAATTAATAACCTTTTTTAAATCTAGCCAAAATAATGAATCGAAATAAGAAAACAAAAAAAACTAACAATTAACACAATGATCGGGATATCAACACAAGGAAGTATCTGCACAGGCAATTAAAAAGGTTAGCTACTTTTCCCTTTCAATGGAATCGAACAAACAGAGAAAAAATTCTAACTTTTATTTCCGAGAGGTAAGTACTATTACAATCAATAAATTCAGGCGATTCATGGAGTGGGACAAGGTTAATAAATGGGAACAAACATTGTAGCCGCAAAAAAAAACATGGAACTTCCATTTTGTCTCTTTTTGCAGACTCGCTTATGATGGAGGCCAAGGCTGTCTACCTTCAAAATCTCTATCATTTACCATCACTTTCTATTTCTTCCATACATGGTTCAATAACCAACCCAAGGATGTCTAGGGATAGAAGTGATAGAACAATAGCAATTAAAAAATAAATGATGATTATAATTTGAAAACTCGATTTCAAAAGTACCTCAGAATGGAGCGACGTTGATACTTAAAGGTAACTAAACCTACTTTTAATTTTCTTCTTGACTAATTTTTTACTTATAAGTTCCAGCCAAAGGCGTGCCCAATGATTTATTGACACACCGATATTATTTGGTGAGAAGTTATTTAAAATTAAACCTTCAGCGAAAGTTTCCTTTTTGTATCAAAATTTCACTGTATGATGAAAGTACCTAGATATTTTAATTTCATATTTAAATGAACACAGAGCTAAATTATTATTTGAAACAAAGGCAACTGCTTATTGCAACGTTTCTATCCGTTATTTATTAAAGAACAAAAAAAGGGCCCTATTTATAGCTTATAATAATTAATAGTATAATTATTATTAGTTGAATTAAAATTTGCAATAGCGCTACACGAGGATTATTACCGACTGGCTTCATAATTTTGAACCGTAGTCAAGTGACGAAGACTACGAACTTAAGCTGGCAACAAACGCAACCTTATTCCGACATCGTACGCAGTGGCACTACTTTAAACCACGGCAGACTTAATGCGCACCAGCCACGTATGAACGGCAATAAATATCATCGGGATATTTTTGTTGTCCAACACGATCCGTTATAGGATGGCTAAGACGAGAACAGAACTCCGGGAGGTATCCTATGTGGCATGACGCCTTAACCCACCAGCGTTAATTTTTTCATGCAATAAATTTATTTGGTAACTACACTATTTCAAAACAGACTATAAGCTAAATAACATTTCAGCAATGATTTTGAAAAATCAATCGATATTGCTACGAATTCTAGATGTCCTGGAGTGTCTGGGAAAGGGGATTGTCTAGACAGGGAAGAGCACAGAAAATATAAAAAAAAGTTCTCGGTAAAGATGTAATAAGTACCAGTCTTCTAGGTAATTTTCATTCTCCACAGGAGAGTGGTTCGGAGAAAAAGTTTGCAGACGAAGAAAAAACTTTTGATGTTTCGTTAAGTATTATTTTTAATTGTTCTTTTTACTAACAGAGAACTGATACAAAGGATGTAAATATTTCATTACAAGGACATTCAATATTAAATAATTAAACAAAAATCTACAGACACAAAATAATTAGAACTACTAATTTTAGTTTTCTTTATTTCTTTAATAATTTATGAATTTAACATTAAAGGAAGTAGGTACTACTCTGTTCTTGGTGGTAGGTTTCGCCAAGAAATATGGTTTCTAGTAGCTGCAACGACTGTGTGGAGAAATGTTTCACCATCTTTTTAGTATTCGGTAGAACCATTTCCAGGTTTTGGAAGCAAAAACCTGAGAAATGGTCCAACCGAATACCAAAAATAAGGTGAAACATTTCACCACACAGCCGTTGCAGCCACTATCGGAACCAACCTTTTGGTGAAACTTAATGCCAAATTTTTAACTAATAATAATTTTTCGAAAAAGGTTAATGTCCAGAAGCAAAAATTCTATTGGGTAAATTGTTATTTTGGTAAAATTATTTATATTAAAACAAATGAGAGTGAAAATTTACATTAAAAAAATTACAATGTAAATCGTAGGGACTATGTTTACACATTAATCACCAAAAAGATTGAAAAAATTACACAAACATCAAGATCGGAACTGGCGAATTTTGTAAGAATTCAATATTTTTGTGATGATGTGATAGACACATAAGCTAGTCATTTAATAGGAATAAGGAAATTAATGTTTCTGTGGAAATCAAGGTATTTTTCACTCTGAAGGAAATATACATAATATGGTTGTTTACCTTGTATAAAAAAATTTTAATAATAAAAAATGGTTTTAATTAGATTTTCTTCAATTTTTACACACATTTCCAATTACCTAATATCATAAGAACATAATATCACGTAATTTCATATCGAAGTCACAATAATTTTTTTCTTGAAAATAGTGCAAGCGCAGAGGGTAGCTGACATAGAATTTTTTTTGGTTTTTAATGGTATTGAAAATGAATTTGGCCTTTGAATGTATTGATTTAATGAATAGTAATTGAAAGCCGTGTAGTGTTACACACCCTTATCGATAAAATATTTAGAAAATAGAAAACTGTTACAATGATAAAGCATTTGAATAACCAATTTAATAATCGTTTGTATTGGGACGTAGACTGCATATGAAATTTTCGAATGTATGTTTGTAACGGTTAGAAGGCTACTGCCGAAGTATTTATTGTAACAAAGAAGCAATGTAGGTAAATGGCAAATAAATTGCATAAAACTACCTAGACCTTATGTATCTCACTTTGTATTGACCTTGCGGTAAGACCGGACAATGCAGTTTATGTAGAAGGTCGATGGAGCAAACCGCACCATTAGCGGCCGTAGATTTTAGGAAAAATTTCTAAAATAAGAGTTTGAAATATTACGTTGTACTGTAGATCATTTCATTTACTAAAGAATTTATTGTGGTTTGTAAGGCCAAGATACAAAAATGACGAAAGATATATCAATTGTTACACTTGTATAGTAATAAATTATTTCGATTGGCGAGAAATATATACAAATGAAAATGATTCTCTAGCGATAAGCTTAAAAACTATTTCCGATCGCATGGTAAGCAAATTTTAGAAACGTTCCTGGAAAATGTTGGGCAACTAATAGTAATGTACCCAATTTTTACCAGTGTTCCTCAATATATTAGTAACTTTCCCCAAAATTTAGAAACATTCCCACATAAAGCTAATTTTCCTATAGAAATATCAAAAATGTGTCTAATATACTAGTAATGTTCCCGGAATACATTACTTATCCGGACTTATTTCTCAACTACGGGTTGCTTCTGGATTCGATCCAACCACTTCAAGTCCAATATACTAATACAATTAACACCATTCCATAACTATGCACACCGCGGTGCGGTTATGGTTGCTTTTTGACGGAGATGCATGATATTTTATTGTTAAAAAAAATATTCGTAAAAAATGTTTATTACGTTTCCGGGGAAAACCTTAGCTTAACAAGAAGAAATTGAAACTTGGAAAGGCCAAGAAAGTACCTGGTATATATGAAGAAAGTTACTCTATTTTTTCTTTAGCATAATTATTGAGGATGCATAAGTTAAAAAAAGGAACCGACACAAAATTTCAACGAACATAAATGATTATAAAAAAATAAGTATAAAACTTATACAAACCAGAATCAAAAATCACATTCCATATTTTAATCAAGTGTAATTTCCACATTGTTCTAAAAGTTTATCAAAAATTTAAGATAATTTTAAAAAAAATACAACACATCATCTTCACACAACGTCACATCAATACACACAACGTCTTCATCTCGAACGAAATTCTTAAATGAAATATTTTAAAAGTTTTGGCAGCTTTTCTCTTATAACTACTCTACATTTTAGGTACCTCATATTTAATTGCTCTAGTTCATATTTTAAGTTTTAGAACAAATCCAATCGAGGTGTACTCTGCGAAACATTTTCATTAAACTTTAAAAGCACGCTGCCAAAACGTGCGTCTAGACAAATTTATTTACATTGTCTAGACAGCCATTATAAATTCATATAACGATATGTTACAGTTCCGATCGATAACGGTTTAGTTATAATGTAGTTGAAGTTGTAGATTAACGTACATTCTAATGTAGAAAAAAAGGATGCCCATCAATTCAAACTCGTTTAAAAATTGTATTTTTTTTTTCAGTTTTGTTTATATGTTTAACCTCTTCTATTATATATTAGATAATTATTAACTAAACAGTTTGAAATCAGGAATACTATAGAATGTCTGATTGCTTAGAAAAAGTAATATATTAAACATGACACTTTTAAACAATAATAACGCAAGTTAATTAGTTATTATTAATAACAACTAGCTATGTGTTGTTTTTTTTAATTGTACCCATAATAAAATAAAAAGTGCATAATACGCAAAATGTTAAATACTTTTACTTTATTGTATTTAATATGCATTCATACACAACAAACTGATGAACATTCTTTTTAGAATACTTTCCTTTTTAAACAAAATTCGAACGAGATAAAAGAAATTGAAAAGTAGGTATTGACATGCTGAGGACGTCCATCTGTCCGTTCCTATCGCAATTCCAAAATCGGTTCTAACCGCTGAATCTTATAATTACTATTTTTGGGTTAAAAAGGTATGACATCAAAGACCAAACTTTCATACTTTTTGTCCGTCAGTCTGTACGTTCGGACGGATATCTGTCTGCCTGTTTGTCGACGAACTACTCATTAAAGTATTGGTATGTAATTTTAGTCGTTTATATTGCTTTTGCTACATCAGCAATAGCACGAGAAACTTTATTTATTTAAAATTAATATTTGCAGGAAAATATATTTGTGTCCTATAAAAGAATTTGTAATGTCGACTTAAAATGTATCATAATGTGAATCTTTGATTGTTCATTATTTGTTTACAAAAGAAAGGGCAAAGAGTTTCCCTTTTTTTGAATAAAAATCTAGCCAGTTTTAATATACATTTCTTCATTTAATAATGCAATTTGGAGTTGTTTCATGCTTTATTACTAAAGATTTCGAAAATAGCGGGTCCTTAAAATTTTTACGTTGATACTTATTTAAGATTAAGATGCTCGTGTCATTTACAGCGGTTGGTGACATTTTGCAAATGTGCCAAATGTCGTAAGAACGGATACTATAGGATTTTATTAAAGCAATTTTACGTGGTTATTCTTCGAAATGCAAACAAATTTCGCAAACGATAAAGAATATCAAAATAATTTGCGAAAGAAAACTAATGAAAATAGCCACTTTTGGCTTTAAAAAGTCGAAATTACAACTAAATGCTGCGTGCGGAAATTTAAAGTGCATAAATTTTGTGAGGAAAGAGCTCTGCTCTGTATTCGGACATTTACTGTTAAAAATATACTTGTTTTTCTATAAGAATTTCAGTGAGTATTTAAGTAACGGGAAAGTAGGCTACTTTAGTTACTTTAGAACTGAGAATGACCTTTATATAATTTCTTGTTAAAAAACTAAAACTTAAAAATCACTTTCAACGAGATTTTTCGTTTCAAGTCAGATGAAACTTCAACCACACATACAATCGAGTTTTCTCTGTTTTTCAACAAAGAGTCCTAAAGAGAGGGCAAGACACTGGAAAGTTAAATGATCCAGTTAACGAGTCAGACGTGTCGTCTAAACAAAGGAGTTGTGTATTAACCACATACGAACTCTTCTTCATTGTATACTTTAAGATTAATGTCAGAGATACGTAATTATATATACTCTAGCAAATGTAAATGTTTTCGCGTGTATATTGTTGTATAAACATTTTAATGAGAAGCCGGTCTTAAGTTTATAATTACTAGAATTTTGTTAGTATAGTTACATTATAAAATTATCAAAGCATTAATGTTTATTTTGCATACATTACATTAATTTCTTACATTGGACGCACTGAAGTTTAATGTGAAAGACATAAAGAGATTAAAAAAAAATTATTATAAGGTGGTTTAACTAACGTCCCTCAACAAATTAAATAGTTTCATACATGGGTTGATAAACACATATAATTTTTTTTATTTGATATTCTTATAAAATATGTACTAATTATTGTAGTACACTAAATTTATCATGTAACTTTGCAGTCATCAATTTCATTAGTTAAAACCAATTTAATGTATTATAAAATAACATAACATAAAATGTTAAAATAAGATGAAGTGTTTAAAAGAAAAAAAACGTAAGCTTTTTACATATACTTTGTGCAAAAAACGTGAAGTTTTGATTATTTCTTTCCTTACTGATTTTGATAAACTCTAGTTAAATTTTGTAAAACTTGCTAAGCGATATGATAACGTTACGAATAATTTAATAACATTACAATGAAAGGAATTTTTAAAAAAAGTTATTGAACGATATAGATATTTTGGAGCTACTATAACACAAGACTCACACAAATAGCTGTATGATTTCGCAGTCTTTAATTTTTATGTGCGCTTTAACGTTGGCATTTCACTACATTATAGTAAATCAATGCAAAATGTTTATTACTTGTTTCGTATGTAGTGAAGTAATATGTAGTAGTATGTATGGTAGTGAAGTTTGTACACTAAAGAGCCAAAATAACTGGTTTAGGCATAAATCTGCGAATAACAGTGTAGAAAACCAATCGAAGTTCGTCGGTATGTTCAGCAGCGTCTATGTGCTGCTATCATGACAGGTTATGAAAATTGAAGGAATTTTGAAAGTATCGGGGGTTGAGAAATGGAATTTCATATCCATGCATCTCCGAGGAGATGAATTTTGGATTTTAACTTACGACATTTTCACGAGTGTACCATGAATATCGATAATCCAGTAAAACATTAAAACTACGACACAGCTGCGGCCTAATAAAGATCATGCAAAAACAGATCATCGACGACGGACGATAATCATTAAACATGATGTATTGCGGATACGTAATATATACGGATCCAGAAGCCCATATCGGTGAATATTCATTAAATGGTTAACAAGTCGACATTTCTACGACATAGACGTTTATCACATTTAATGATCAGTTGTCAATGGACCCACCCGGCTTCGCACAATGTTTTTAAGGTCAAAGCTATGTCGTAGATTTGATGTTTTACTGGATTATCGATATCCATGGTACACTCGTGAAATTGTCGTGAGTGAAAATCCAAAATTCATCTCCACCTCGGAGATGCATAGATATGGAATTCCATTTCTCAACCCCCGATACTTTCAAAATACCTTCAATTTTCATAACCTGTCATAGACGCTGCTGAACATAGCGACGAACTTCGATTGGTTTTATACACCTGTATTCGCAGATGTATGCCTATACTAGTTATTTTGGCTCTTCAGTGTATGTAGCTGCAAAACTCACATTCTTCAAAGTATAACTAAGATAAGTGTCCAATCTGTTCATTGGCCATTCAAGTCGCCAATGATATTTTTATAGACCCCATGCCTTAGTTGTACTTCGGAAAATGTGAGTTTTGCAACTAGATCCTACATATGGCATGGAACATTAAGTATAAAATGTTTATAAATACTTGACCCTCTGAGGGATACAGAGGTCACCCGTCACCTAACTGTCAGGTCTTACAGCAACACAAGTATTTTTTAAAAATTAAATATATATTAATTTTATTAAATTTCAAGATTCAAAGCATGTAATAGGTATTTATAACATTCTACTTCAAAGCATATTTTTTAAAAATTAAATTTTCAGTTAAAATTTCAATTTAAATCTTATGCAGTGAAAACAAGCTTACACCTCAGCCAATTTGCTTATTCCTTTAGAGGGTTTAAGTGGACGCTGATATTCAATCCCTTTATTAGCTTCCACACTACGTTTATAACGTAAAAAGTGGAAGGTATTATAATCGTTCAGTCCGTCCGTCTGTCTGTCCGTCCGTCACCCACTTTCATAGCCAAAACTACAAATGCTACAGACAAGTGTGATACGTCAAAAAATTCAGCGCATTGAAATTAGAAGACATTGAAAATCTCAGAAAAAATTCGAATTTGAAGTACTTTAATTATTTAATTATTTAAAAAATTATTACTTTAATTACTTTAATCATTTAAAAAAACTGCAAAATTTAATGCTCATTTAAAAAGCATAAGAAGCCATTTTTATTAGAATTAAATCACCATTGCCATTCGCAACAATCATTCGAGAAACTTTAATTCTTTGAAATAATAAATTGAAAGAAATTTATTTTTGCGACATCAATCAGTTTGAAATGGCGTCAAATATATTTCGCTAAGAGATTCTTTGTTGTTTATATGAAATGTTTTGGTTCTATTTAAAAGATAGGAATATTACATTTTTTTTAAATATAAATTAATTTTTGTCAAACGATAATAAGTATTGAGTTTAATTAAGTTTACGAAATAAATTAAATGAAACTAGCCAAATTTAGCGTTTAAAGGTTGAACCAGACCCTATATCTTTGGAGAATGTGAGTTTTGCCAATAGACCCGTCAATTTTGAGACTCCAGAACGGCATTGGGGGATAGTTGATTCATTTAACTTCCATTATGGTGATTTGGAATGGTCCTCGAGTCTCTAAGTTAGTATCATTTAACATAACCCCTTAATTTAAGCCAATTTCTTCTTTAGAAAAGACTCAAATAATGGTCATAATAAAGTTGTTGAAGTAGTCTGACCAGACCAAAGTACAAAATCAACGCTGATACATTTATCGCAAACTTTTCGAAGTAAAGTGATACATCAGAGTGGACTACTCGGAATTGCAACGATACACGTAAAATATTAATGTGTGCAAATGTCTTCCTTATTCAGAAGGTGTTGGCTAAGCCATCTGCTGAAGTTAAACAAATGTCGATGTGGTTCGCTTTAATTTAAAACTTACTGGCACGACAGCCCATGGATGGGAAAGCCTGCTGTGCCCATTTCATCCGGAACCGGGGACTATTGGGTGCATGGAGGCAGATGTTTCGGTCATTTGGTCAGACTGACGTAGACCCCCCCCCCCCCCTTATTGTTTAGTTCACAAGCATGCTTATTTTATTGTCGATGTGTTCGTCTTTATTTGTGTAAAAAGATGTCCAACCTCTTCGGAGGCTCTGGCAACCATCATTCCATGGGATATCCATGGGCACGACAACAACAAGCATGCTTGATCCACGTTTTATCGACCCACTGAAGGGGGTGAAAGGCTAAGAGAACCTTGCCCAATTTTAGATTCGAACCCCGGACCTTTAGTATGCTAGCTCGACGCGATACTCTCAGCCACTGGGCCACGCTTTTAGTTGTTTAAGCAAAAAAATCGCAATATCGTTTCGGCTTTTGCGTTTAACTGATCTTTTAATAAGGAAATATGAGGGCGATAAAAACGAGAAGGAACTCGAACGCAAACAAGGTAGAGGAAAAGCGGTTTACAGCCATGGAACGAGGTCGACATCAACATAAAACCATTGTGTGTGTTGCGGAGAAAACGCTGTGGAATCAGAGGCATGACCGTGGCCTACATGATACGACCCGAGTTATATACCGCTGCACTTTCCAGTTTAGAGACACCTTATATAACGGCGAGAGTAATCAGGTTGGCTTATGAAAATACAAGTGATGCATCGGCATTACAATGAAGTTTGAGCCATAAAAACTTCATAAGCGTGAAAGAGTAAAATTTAAAAGCGTAGGAAATCAAGATAGTACAGATAATTCGCTTATAAAAGATTGAAGTTAAAATTTAAAACTAAGAAATTGATACATGTGTGTTCGATAATTTTTTTCATAAAAGAAATTGGCAAGAAAGAATTTATAAAAATGACGTTTCAATTACAAGAGAAGAGAGAGAGGACACATTTGCATAAGATACATTTTCTATAAACAAAATGCTTATATGTGCTATTTTTGTTTTCCTTTTTGCAAATTAACTGGCTTCTCTCAGTTTATGGATATATATATATATTATATATATATATAATATATATATATTATATATATATATATATATATATATATTATATATATATATATATAATATATATATATATATATATATATATATATATATATATATATATATATATATATATATATATATAATATATATATATATATATATATATATATATATATATATATATATATATATATAAAATATATATATATATACATACATAATAATACATACATAATATATATATATATATAGTACACATAAAACAAGTGAAAAATTATATAACATACCAAACACATAATACAAAATTTGTTGATGACCTGATTGTCTTTGATTATCCTGATTTTATACACCTTTGGCACAAAATTTACCCATCAGAACTTCTTCTTAAGAAAACCAATAGCTCTATTTCTTCATTACAATTCTTAGACATACAAATTCAGGTCTCAGATAACTCTGTCAACACCAACATTTATGATAAACGTAATGACTTTAATTTTGATGTTATTCGACTTATTCCTTGGAATTCTAATCTTTCTGTTAAAGTCTATAGAAATTGCATTATCAATCACCTACATCGCATTAATATCATCTGCAACGTCAATAACTTTAAAAATTCCCAAAAACTTGACCTCCATCGTACACTTATCAACAACAATTTCCCTACAAAATTTATAAAGAAGTATCTGCAATAATTTTCTTTGTGACGTCACTAAATTTTTACTCATAGTCTATTTTTTTCCTTCACCGCACTTAATTTCTACACTGTAACCGTCAATAGTTGCACCTAAGTTTTAAGTTCGGATTTTGTGAGAAGCGGTTGGCTTCAAAGTTTCGGGTTGTTTTTTTATTCGCTTCATCTGCTTTATGTAAGTTTGTCTTTACCTATGTTTTTGAATTTGTTTTTTAATTTTGATTTTGTTTTTAATTCTCTTCTGGATATTCCACAGTACACTTCGGGGTAAAATTGGGATTTTTTGATTTGACTCTCGTCCATCCCAATACAGAAAAGTGTATTGTTTTTTAATAGTGGCGTAAGGTTTGTACCTCCTGATGAAATGGCCTTTCCCACTATTTTTGGTTTCTTTCCATATCTTTTTTTATATTTGTTTCATTTTTTTGTTTTACTTTTTTGTTGTTTGTTTGATCTATATATATATATTATATATATATATATATATATATATATATATATATATTATATATATATATATATATATATATATATATATATATATATATATATATATATATATATATATATATATATATATATATATATATATATATATATATATATATATATACTATTACTACACGTCCTAATTTATGGACCCTGATAGGCGGTCAACACATGTACTGAAATAAAACCAAACTGAAAATGGTCATCAATACATGGAACCTCGACCATATTTAATATGCACCAGTCACACTAAATTTCACCGAATTTACTTGAATTATATTTATACGGTGAACTGAAAAAAATATTTATAAACAATATATTTTTCAGCATTAAACGAAAAAATATTTAATACCTCATTATTATTGTACTTGTTTTATGTTATTGTCTTAATTAGTTACTAAATATATGCCGCAAGCACGGAAAAAAACTTAACATTTTCAATAATTTAAATTTTATCAATGTCATTGGCGTCCACGAACGCTCATGGAAATGACTACATTTTCCCAGGGTCATATAGGTTCTCTTAGTGTAACGTAATATTTATTTTAATTTTAAACGTACAATTATTTCATTTAACTACGATTGCAACTGAATAGTTAACTTTCAAAAGGTACTTAATGCATAGGAATATTTTCATTTCGTTACAGCTGAAGGAAAGCTACATAATGACTAAGTTTAAATGTGATGTTTTCAATTTTTTCTTCTGTAGTGACTCAAGGTCTTTGCTTCCCAAGTACTTTAGAACTTGAGAATGTTGACCAACTTTTATTCAATGTTACATATTTTTTAATAAACTAATTAGTAAAGAAAACATTTTTTAGAAAAGAAGTAAGACATTGTGTTACAAATTATAACCAATTCACTCACTTAAACTTTAATGACTTATTTAAACGAATGACACTTAACCAATTTTTTAATAAAGAAATTTCAATCTGTGCCATTTGTAAAAGAAAATCATATTGTTTTTATAATAAAAACAATAGCTAGTTTTTATTATAAAAACAATAGCATATTTTTTATATCAAAAGCCCTTAGATCCAAAACCCAACAAGCTACGCATTGACAACGTGACTGAATCTCTTGCTTGTTGCGTTTTCTGGATGAGTGAATTTCGTGCCAGAGCATGTAAATACGAATGCACCAGGAAACGGGAAAAATGTATAAACTCTAGGAATGAATCTATTTTATCTAGATGGGTTATAAATATAGTATATTAAGTTTTGTTTCCTAGTTTCCACGATATCCGTTTCCTGAATGTAATACTCTTGAAACTGCTCTTGTATTATGCAACGCAGTTAACTGTATTGTGGGACTATTTCATAAGACAAAGTTAAAATCAAAGTACATTTTCTTAAGTAACTTTGATCTTTTCTCAAAAATATCTTTGCTTGTTACATTCAATTACCTAATATAAATATAAGGTAATAAAAGTATTTCGATAGAGTCGAAAATCCGAAATGGAGATTTTGTGTTTTACGCACGTTTTGGATGATGCTGATTCGAAAAAAGTAGTTTTTGAACATTGGTCGTCAGACTGTCACAACGTGACTTTGTCTAAAACCACTCTATAGCTCGAACTAAAAAAGCTGCGAACTTCAAAATTTGGTATAGGAGTTTCTAGTACTTGTCTGACCTCATAATAAGGTTTTCGAGAAAATCATGCATGCGCAAAGGGTATCTGCTATAGAATGTTTTAGATTTTAAAGGGATTGCTGAAATACGTAAACCTTCTCGCACAAACCTTTAAGTTAACAATTCAAGTCATTTAAATATTACACTTCTCAAGTAATACTCTAGTCATTGACAAATAAATAGCTCTAGCAAAAAAAATCATCTTTTTTTTTTCAATCAGATCTCAGCATCTCTCATTTTTAATAAGTTACAATTTTGATTTTTTTTGTAGGTATGCATTGAGTTTTAACTTTTTCTAACCTTACTATGTTGTCCATTAAATGTCATAATTCAGATTTTTATGCAGACATTATTTTCCAAAAGCTAATGTTTTTTTGTTTTGTTTTTTAAATTTTAAGAAGCTTAAACACACGTTAGTTCTTAAATCTATAATTCTTTTTATTTAAAAATTATCCCATTAACGACGATTGGAAAAATAGTTTGCAAAAACGAAAACGAACTTTCTGTTTAAGGGGGAATGGGCGCGCTGGACCGCGGGTCTCCAAACTCAAGTGCCTTTGTTAATCCAATGGCGAAAAAACTATTTTCTCTGCCACATTTCTCCGGCTGTATAGAATATTTTTACAAACGTGTTTTTTTTTAATAATAAATGTAAATAACTTACAGGTCTCTATCTTCCCACTTTTTGAAATCGCTTCGAATATTTTGTGTAAAATTATTTATTGAAAATTAAAAAAATATTCGAACCAATTTCAAAAAGTGGGAAGGTCGGGACCTGTAAGTCAGCTACATTTATCACATAAAAAAATCCGCTTGTAAAAATATTCAATACAGCCGGAGAAATGTGGCAGAGAACATATTTTTTTCTCCATAGGATTAACACTGATGCACTTTGCTTTGGAGACCCTCGGTCCAGCGCGCCCATTCTCCCTTAAGTTTATCTAAAAGTAGAAGACAAATAAAGACCCTAGTCCCCAACAATTTATGTAAGAACTCCTTGAGTTACACGAATAAAGAAATTTTAAAAAAATCTAAAGTTAACATTTTATTAGGAAATGTAAGTGTAAATGGCATTCACAAAGTCATCTTTAATGGGTTAAATCCAAGCCCTAATCTTTTCATTTCGTCTTGGTAAGGTAAAAGAAAAAGTATTCTATACAAGATAGCGCTTTCTTAGTTATAAAGCTTAAATGCTCACCTTTCCTTTTTCCACAAAAGAGAGTTTTATTTACCTGAAGGACACGAGGGAAAAGAGACAACTCAGCGTTTTCCTAATTTCTTCGTATAACCTTAAAGCTGCCATCTTTTTTATACCAAACAATGAACTACGGGAGATGGCAGTTTCCTATTTATTTTGAAAAGATATTTATTATTTAGTGAATTCTTAGATAGAAAAGATGTTGGAATAATGGTAATAAGAAACAAATACTACTTAAAAACTATATTTTTTATGCGATAAGTTAATCAAAGCAAATATGATGACTGAATCTGAATTTATATAAAGGGGTGATTAGTTTGGGATTAAATTTAATATAAAATAAAGAGAACAAAACATTAAAATGAATAACAAAACAAAAATAATGACTTTTATGATAACAACTTTATGACAAAAGATATCAGAACACCTTAAAGTCTGTTCTTATTGTTATCGAATTTGATTGCATCTTTAAAACCTGTATCTTACTAAGAATAAATACTAAGTACAAATATATTAATTTCATTGTACAGTAACAGGACCTCACGCCCTTTTCTGAAAATGGCTTATAAATCTGAGTAAAATACATACATTACCAAATGCTTTTGACTACTTTATTCGTTAACTTTAACCGCTTTATTTGCGTAGCTATCAAACAATGCAAGCGTTTGGCAAATAACCAAAAAGTTCTGTTTCCAAATGATATTATTTTAGGTTTAAAAGAACTCAATCAATTACCAAAAGCTTTAAGAACTATGAGATAGTACATTCAGCTGTTAATATGAGTTGATTTAGAAAACATTAAAATCTATATTTTAGTAATCTATATTAAGTATTTATTTTTTAATAATCCCTAAGGCCTCGATTAGTAATTTTTATTTTTAATCGTGAACATTGCAATTTAATCTAGCATAGAATATTCAAGTCTCCTATACTATCTATACTGTACTGTACAAACTATACTTTACTATACACTACCTATAATGTACTATACAAAATATACTATACGGTACAAAATATACTATACTGTATATTACCTATATACTATACTGTACTCACCTATACTACATATACCTATACTGTACAAAATTAACATATATCCTTATACCCAGACGGGTAGCTAAAATATTTAATAAGATATATATGCAGCTAGTTTACAAACTGGGTAGTCTAAAGCCTCATTTCTGAATCTAGAACACTTTCTCGAACAGATGGATCAATGTTCAAAACTAATCGCCTTAAATACTCCATTATTATTACCTGACTTCAATTAATTCCCTCTTGACAAGGCCTCATCACTGAAGAGCTAGATATCTTCATTTCGGAATCGCGCATAAACAAATTGGTAGGAAAATGTCTTCACCACTTGCCTAAATGACGTCTGAAGTCAGTTCAAGGATGGACCTTGCGACCTTAACATGGTTTCCTCATTCGAGCATCAAAGTAATGCGGAGTAATCCTCTTCGATTGATACATTGGTGTATTTTAGATTTGTGCAACACAAATGTATAATATTTAGATTTTTATGTGCTTAGAGTAGGAAATAGGGCAAATGTCCAAATAAACTGGTAAGAGGTTTTCGTAAAAACGTCTGGAAATGTTACTCCTTTTTGTGTGGAAAGAAGGAGCTAGGAAAAGTGTCTAGCCCTGCTTTGGGTGCAATTGGCCTTTGACCCTTTATTTTCTAAGGTTTTGAAAACATTAAGGAAATACTCGTACTAAAAAGTCTCACTTGTAATATATTTTTTAACAAAACGAAATTGGAATAAATATATGTAATTTGGTTAAATAGATACAGTTCGAAAAATTTAAAGAAATAAAAAATAACTAGTAAATAAAAGAAATACAAAAAGCTGAAAAACTGCAAAATGAAGCATAGAATTTCACTTAGAAAACGGTTAAACTATTGGTTAAACTGTTAAAGACTTCCTTGAAGGAAATAATGCAGTAAAATATTTTTTAAAGAAATATTATTATGAAAGAACTCATTATTGGTAATGAGAAGCCCCCTTCACACTAAGATGTCTTTAGAAATACTCCAAAAAATTAACATATTAATCCTACATTATTAGTTGTTGGGCTGATTTCATAGCCAACATTCTTTTCTGCAATGGCCGCTCCCTGCATTCCTGTGCATTAGTTAATTGTAATCAATCACAATATCGTTTATGTTGACGAACAATTAGTATTATTTTAAAATGAACTGTTTATAGTAAAATTAGGCTGAAGAAAATTATATATTTAGAACTTATTGGTCTTCGGTTTAAGTACGGTACACTGTTTAAAAGTTTGGTGCAAGATCGCACCGGAATCTTGGAACTTTCCAGCTGCCATCACTACTTGGACCGTAAATTTACTATTATTGTGGTAAACCATAACTTTGATACGCCAAACGTGTGGTAAATCAACGCAAAATAGTGATAACAGCTAGAAAGTTCCAATATCCCAGTGCAATCTTGCACCAAATTTTTTAACTGTGTATCTTTATCAAAGGTCAAAGGCGTTCCCACAATCTATGATTTTACAATCGCCACGAGCATTATTATCAGAGATAGCTATTTTCTCCATTTATCAGTGATAAGTTTTCCCGAAACACAACTTCTCGGACTACTATCTAACACGGCAAAGATTACAAGTGCAGCACTTGCTGAGCTAATTTAGGATCAATAGGTTAAATTTCCACATGACACGTGATATTCCAACTCATTATGTTATCTAACTGAAACTGAAAGCCATCGCTTATATCTTATATATAAGATACCTTATATAAGATAAACATATTTTCAGAAAAGTTCTGTAATGGTCATTGGTCAAAAATATATACTAAAATTATTATTGTTTCGTTTTGTGTACTACGAATTCGGGTATCTTTAAAAAGACAATTTTTGCAATTCTTTAATATCATATATCATCTCTATTAAATATTAAAAATGCTTTATTGGAATATGAACTAATACAATCAGCAATTGACTACGTTGTTCAAATTTTCGGGCCACTAATAATAAAGCCGAAATGGTTGCAAACAGTTTGCCAATAATCTTTGAAGAATAAGAATTGGAAAGTTTACAAGACTTCACAAGAAACGCTAGTTATGTCATCGCTAACAATAAAACGCATAAGTTTGACAAAATAGTATCTGACACTTGGCTGATTGAGGGTTGATATGTTTTTAAAAAGTTCTTTAAATGGAAGTTTAAGAAGAAAATAAAAATAACTAGTAAAGTGTATTTCGACAAATAACTTCCAAACTTTGTAAATTGATACATAACGTAAGTTTTCTCAAGTCGTATTGAATTGCTATGAGGGAAATAACTGCTTTGAACCAGTTTTAGGAATCGAAGTAACTGCAACTCGTTTTGTTGTTTAAAGTCGCATTATAAAGCGCTCCGAAACTAATGGTAACGGATTATTTGGAAAAAGTTGGGATTCGAATATCGATTTTCCCTAGTCTACACATAGTGGTTATATATACTAGAAAGCAATATGATGCTATAGCATATTGCTTTTACTTAAACGTCAAGATCAAGACGTAAGGTACTTCAAAATTACCTATCTGTTAATTCCATCAAAAATAGAATGCAAAGTCAACAACGTCATAACAAACGTTTGTTGAACACAAAAATCACTGTCATAAAAACTTAGCAAAATTTCCATTAATTAAAGGGTTTGGGTACGAAATCCCGCGCGCCAGAATCTCGCATCCCATAATCTCGCGGGACAGAATCTCGCGTGGACATAATCTCGAATCCCATAATCTCGCATGGACAAAATCTCGCGGGGACATAATCCTGCGTGGACAAAATCTCGCGGGCCATAATCTCGCGTTTCATAAAAAAATGCACGATTTGTGAGTTATGTTTAAGATATATATATTTTTTTATTTTGGGTGTTAATTAGTTTGGGTATGGGTGTTGTTGTGTAAATTTGTATTACATACATTTCAAATCAAGGAATTGATTAGCAGTTGTGTTATTGTATTTAATATTGGAAAAAATAGCTATCGAAAAATTAAGTTACATTTGATTTTGTATGTATATATAGCTGTTTTTAATCATTTATTCAGTCTTGGTAAAGGGTGAAATAAAACATTTCTTAAATTTCTGAATAATTTTGAGATGATGAAGGTATGGTGACATAGGATAGTTGCATTATGTATTTAAGAAATTATTTAGTAGTATAATTGTGAACGTATAAATAAGATTTTTAATAAAATTATTGAATAATTTAGTTCCATTTGATTTTTTATGAATTAATGTTAATGTTTTTATTATTTCATTTAGTAATGTAAGTAATGTTTTTATCATTTTATTTAGTTGTGTAAGTAATGTTTTTATTAATTTATTCAGTACAGATAAAAGGCAAAAAAAAATATTTATTAAATTTCCGAATTTGGACATAGTGATGGCAGGGTGACATAGTATTGTTGGATTACGAACTTAACGATTTAAGGAATCAAAAAGTAGTTGTGATTAAGATTGAATTGAAGGTTATTGAATCATTAAGTTAAATATTACTTTTATAAATTTAAAATTGTTTTTTTTTTCAGTCATGGTAAAAGTTAAAATACGTCTAAAATATGTCTTAAATTTCTGAATAAGTTTGCGATGACGAGCGATAAACTTGTGGTAATACGTACTTAACAAATTAAGTAATTGATTAGTAGTTGTGTCCGTGTGATTAAGATTAGGAAATCAAGTTATTGAATAATTAAGTTAAAAAGATTTTATGAATTTATAATTGTTTTTATTAATTTATTCGGTCTTGGTAAAAGCTGAAATAAAATATTTCTTATTTATAAAATAGGAACTGTAGATACCTTATAGACTTTTAAAATTTTTAGCTACTTCTTGCTGTGTAAAAAAGGTTGATATTTAGTATTAGATTGCCGATGAACTTATATATCACGGATTTTGGTGTCTGATATACATCGACAACTTTTGGTAATTAACAGTTAATTTAAAAAAAAAAAAAAATTGACTTAATTTTTTTCAAGTATGTTTCCCATTTGACAGATATTAAAATATCAAGAAAGAGAAATAGGCTTTAGACCTTAAAAACACAATTAACTAAGATTTATTGGAACTTCTTGATAGACATGAAAGTATACAATACATTATAATATTCTTATTCCAGATAATGTTAGTACATATATACATATAAGTAACTTGTTTATACTATATAAAAACTATCTACTATCCCTACCAGATTTTTTTTTTTAAATAACGGGTATTTTTCTGGTAAACCGGTATTATTTACTCCATTTATCGAATTTCCACTAAATGAATAAGTCGGCCCACACTTTAGTCGAAATACTCTTATGCTTGCATTCTTAAGTAATTTATTAATTCGCTCATGATTTTAAATTATTAATGTCGAATTTTTGTTTTAGATAACTTTATATTAATTCATTTAATAAAAATAACACATAAGAAATCAGTTACATTCTCTTAATTACCGATTAAATGAGGTTTTTAGCTAATCACATTAAATACATTTTTACGTATTTTTATATTAAAAGTCAAATATTGTTTTTGCTAAGAGGTGTGGTTAATTGGCGCATTTCTTAATTCTCAACTTTATTATAAATAAAAAATAACTGTCATTCCCTAATACGTTTACGTTGCTTCTAATTTCACTTGTAATAGTTTTTTTTGACTTTGATGTTTTAGCCAATTAAAACTAGATGTAAAGTATTTTTCTACATATTTTTATGGATAAATCGACGAAAAAAACACAATACCTAGCATTATTTTATGCCTGTTTAGTTAATTAGTAAATATTTATGCTAGTATATTTTTTTATTAATTATATTGAAAATTCTGCATATTTATTTAATAGAATAGTTGCTAATTACTAAATTAGGTCCAGTGAAATATATATAAGGACTATAGTACTTTGTGCATGGTAGATTTGTATTCTGGTTATTATATCAGTTAGGATACCACATGGCTACAAAGACATAACAGTCAATTGAGTATTTTTAGACATAATCCTAAATATGTATTTTGGTTTATGATTTATTCAATTCTTATCAATTGCTCTAGCCCCAATAATAACATTATAAGAAATATCTTCCAAAACAAACAAATTTTGGTAAAGAACCTTTTCTCATTGAAATTCTTCAAGATTTCTTTTTCCAATTATTTAATTTTTTAATAAACTAGAAAATTCGTCGAAATAATCCTGGAAGCTCTCCAAACTATTATTTATTTATGACATATAAAATCATACGCAGCATTCTTTTTAGAATTTACCAAGAACTTTAATCTTTAAAAGTAAAGAATGCCCTTTTTATGCGTATGCTTCTCTATTTATTTACATTTATTGAATTGTCAACTGTTAGCCTTTTAGTACCAAGTTTGTTTGTCAATGTCAATCGATCTGAAAAATAAAACCATCATGTATAATACTCCTTTGGCGATAAGGTGAAACTATTTCCATGCCAAAGTCAAGTTTACTATTTATCACACATGACACAATGACAGTCCAGGAGTCCAGGGGGGTAATTACCTACACACAGTCAGCTTTCGTTGGTCATTCATCTATTGTAAAGCTCTTCACGGAAGGCGAGCACAGGTGTACTGTCGGGGAGACGAACTGAAGATAACAAGTCAACGATGGTAACTTTTGCCGAACGAGTCAAAAAGGCGCCTTACTCTTACATCATGACGGCTATGTGTACAGCCGAGAAAGGGTTATTAATGTAAAAACAATTTGGAAATGCGTTGAAAACCGAAAACATAAGTGTGCTGGTAGATGCATACGAAATGTAACCATGGGCCCGTTCCGATGACTGTCTAAGTAAAAAAAAAACTTATAAACGATATGAAAGTAGGCACAAGAAGGCAGCGAAAGGCCGCAAAATATTTTGTGTGATGTGGCTCATGAATGCAGTAAAAGTGCTGCTGGGAGTCAAATTGTAGGTCTCAGTTGAAGCTATTAAATATCCAAATATTCATCAGAGAAAGACTTCGTTAATCTTAAATTCTGAGCAAATACCACCATATAATGCAGGAAATTCTTTTTTGAATAAAACTAATTAAGATTTAGTATTTCCTTTAAATATAAAAACATTTTTTTAATGTAAACTTGTTCATGAAAACTATATAGTATAAATGCTAAAAATATGGTTATCTATATGAACAAAAATCTCTAAATAAATGTTAAAAAGGCTGATCATATGGGTCAAACAAAAAACGGCTAAAAACTCATTATCATGTTATTTAGGTAGGTTTCTTTTTATATATATTTTAAATAATTCACTAGTTTGTACATCTAAAAGTATTTTTTGCCAATTGACAACAATTAGCACTTTAATCGTTACATGGCCATCATACCAAAGACATTCACATTGAAAAGGTGTATCCCAAGAATTTTCTTTAAATATATGTGTAAGAATGCGTGTTAATATTAAAATAACGTTAAAAAATGCCTTCCGTCAATGCGGGTAACTTTGGCCCAAAATCAAGGGCGTACCCAGGATCTGATGTAGAGGGGGGCAAGTAACATTAGGGGCCCCTATCTTCTTAATTTTGGATGAGGCCCCTCCTTTAGAGAATTTGCTTTTGACGCCCCCTTCCCCCCCTTTCTTCTTAACTCATATGGTTTACTTATCCATCAATTGCGTAATGAGAATTGTCATTTTTTTTAATCTAAATTTCTAAATAAAATTTTATAAAATTTATTTATCCTATTCAACTATATTTATAAACTAGATAAATAATTACTAATTATACGAATTAACTTACATTTATTTTAACTTAATTTAGAACAAAATTTTAAAAGTACGTATTACTTTGTTTTTTTTTTTTAATAAATAAATGTAAGCAAATGAATTTACTACTAAAGATTGATAGAAGACTTTCGTCGCCAAATATTTTTTTTCGAATGGGTGTATCAAAATATGCAATTCGTAGTACACTGTTTAATTTTGTTTGTTTGTTGTTGTTTTTTTTTTAATAAATAAATGTAAGCAAATGAATTTACTACTAAAGATTGATAGAAGACTTTCGTCGCCAAATATTTATTTTCGAATGGGTGTATCAAAATATGCAATTCGTAGTACACTGTTTAATAAACCAGAAGATAACTACAATCACGGCACAACGAATAGAAAAACTACTTTTAAAAAATTGGTATTTAGTACGCTTTTAACAAAAGTAGAAGGTATGTTCAAATAAAAGTATAGGATAATTCATAGAGCTCTAAATATATCTCTAAAACAAACTACATCAGAAACTTATTCAAGAAAAAGTACTTTAACAAAATAATTAACTTTAAATAACAAATAGATCAGGTACCTAAGCTTATTTTTCTTATTTAATCATGTATTTTACAGAGACAAAAAGCAGTACTACAATAGTATTAGTAGTATTACTTCATAAAAATAGTCTTTTAAGATCATACATGGATAAGGGCCGTTTGGTAACTCCACAATGAGCATACGTAATCGAGGTATGGTACATGTTCGATTTTTTAAAAAAAAAACTTTTATAATGACATTGATGAATAATATATTATTCAAAAATTTAAGTTTTAAAGTTTAAATGACTCCTTTTATTTACAATAAATTGGGGTTTTTTTATTAATAATGAAATTTAAGAATAAATAAGATGTGCAGAATTTTCATTCATCAACTTCAAAATTAAACATTGAAAAAAGTTTAACTAGTTGCTTACATATAGTATAGGGGCCTGAATGGTCGAGTGGTTTGAACCATTACGCTAGCAGTCTGCGCGCTGTAACGGGTGCGGGTTCGATTCCCGCCATCACCCTGGGTGTATATTCCTTTCTCTGTGACAGTAAAAATTCTTTCTGTGTCTGTATTACTTGACGAAGGCTTCATAAGCGGGTCTCTGATCAAGCACACAAGCCGTATATATGTATAGTAGTAGTATATACGTATTATGAAAAGTGAAGGTGACGGGGTTTTCTTTCAAATTATATTTTCATTTCAAATTTTGACGTACAATTACAGATGTTATAAAAATTTTACAAACTAAAAATTAGTTAAACGAATTTCCTTCAATTTTGATTTTAATATATTATATTTTAGTTTCATTTTCATTTCCACCACCTTCCATTCTTGACATGGATTAAGGATAATAACGACTTAAATTTCTTTTATAAAATTTTAACGTAGTTGAGTAACTGAGTACATCACTTTGACAAAAAAAATTTTACCCCAAAAAATATAAATGTCTGCCTGAAAATTTAAAGATTAGTTTTATTTATTTTAAAGTTCCAAATTTTTTAGGTATTTATATTTTGACTTTATTTTTAAAAATATATAGGGTTGATGTCAGTCAACAAAGTTAAAAAAAGAAAAAAAGATATTTATAAGCAAACGCGCATTAAAACCAAATGAATTCATTTTAGTTTCTTATTCAATCTTTAAAAAGTTTTGAAAAACATTTCATAATTCTACTTAAAAGACAAAATACATAGCTAGATTATGTTTCATGGTAAACGGACTAAAAAACAACCCTAGTACAAAGTGTGGTCCATTTCAGCTTGTGATAATTCGACACTCCCCTGGTGGGGGGGGGGGGGGGGGATGAAAAACCAATCATCGTTTTTGTACAATTCGCAAAGGGGTTGAATCTTTTTGAAAGAAGTTGGAATTAGGGTAGGGCAAAATCTTTTGGAAGGTTATAAGTGTTCTGCCACTCGGTCGGTTAAGAGGGTGAAATCAAAAACTTCTTTTTAAAACAAAAAAAGTCTTCAATCAGTAAAATTTTAACAAGAAAAGATAATAGATAATTAATTACAAATCATTTATGAATAATGGAAGTTGTTTGTGTTATTATGATCTTTCAATTAATTCCTAAATACACTTACATAACATTCATAATAAGTTGTAAAACAAAGAAATAATAGAAAGCTAACGCATTAAGCAATCTAAAAATTTTATAAAAAAGCAATTGCAAATTTAGAAAATTAAGATATAAAAGATTTCTTACAATTTTTAGCGCAAATGAGAATGGTATTTATAAAAAAAATTTAATTCATAAAAACCAAATGTCTAACAATTTTAAAACTGTTATAAGGTACCTACAGTTCCTAATTTATAATAAATGTAAGAAGTTTTTTATATCACCTTTTACCAAAACCAAAAAAATTAATAAAAACAATTATAAATTCATAAAAAAATCAAATGTAACTAAATTATGCAATAACTTGATTTTCTAATCTTTATTACACAATCACAACTACTAATCAATTCCTGAATTCTGCAACAATACTATATCGCTCACCATCTCAAACTTATTCAGAAATTTAAGACATATTTTATTTTACATTTTAGCAAAACTAAAAATATAAATAAATACAATTATGAATTCATAAAAACAAGATTTAAATTAATGATTCAATAACTTTCAATTTAATCTTAATCACAACTAGTATTTGATTCCTTAATTCGTTAAGTACGTAATCTAACAGTATTATATCACCCTATCATCACTATTCACTATAGCAAAATTCGGAAGTTTAATAAATATTTATTTTACCTTTTATCTAGACTGAATAAATTAATAAAAATATAACGAATTCATAAAAAAAATGTTACTTAATTATCCAATAATTAAATTTGTTATCTTATTTATACGTTCACAACTACTAATTAATTCTTTAATTCGTTAATTACGTAATATACATAATATAACATTCCTATTACCGTACCTTCACCATCTAAAAATTATTCAGAATTTTAAGAAATATTTTTCTTCACCCTTTACCAAGACTGAATAAATGAATAAAAAAAAAACTATGAATTCATAAAAATCAAATGTAGCTTAATTATTCGATATCTATTTTTTCTAATCTTAATTACACAATCACCACAGCTAATTATTTCCTTGATTTAAAATGTACGTAATAAAAATTTACAAGAACAACCTGTAACAAAACTAATTAATTTGTTGATTAGTAAAGTACGTAATACACACACACACACACACACACACACACACACACACACACACACACAAGCCACAAAAACACCCGAAATAAAAAAAAAACCGCGAGATTATTATGAAACGCGAGATTATGGGATGCGAGATTCTGTCCACGCGGGATTCTGTCCCGCGAGATTATGGGATGTGAGATTCTGGCGCGCGGGATTTCGGCCGCGGGATTCTGCCCCATTACCAATTAAAGTAAGCCTTTTTGAGAGTGCTAAGCTACAAAAATCTCATATCGAAAACGATTTGCAGCTAAACAACACAAATTCACGTTTTGATATATTGATGTGAGGTTTTGTAGTTTAGTCCAACGAAAAATATAAATCGTTTAGACAAACAAATGAGTAAAAATTTTGTCAAACCGTGAAGTGAGTTTTCGGAACGAGACGAGTCAGCCGAA
>CM033280.1:14841633-14851633 GCA_019343175.1 Oedothorax gibbosus | reverse complement strand
GTGTTTGAATAAAAAAATACTGTTAGACAATGTATCACAATAAACAATTAAAATAATTTTTAAGACTATCACCTAACTTTCTTCACACTAAGAAAACTTGGCCTAAAAAATATAGATGATTTCAAATTGGAATGTAAAATATAACGTTATAATTAAATTACAATTAAGTATGAATTACAAATCTTTGTTTAATAATTACTAACATGAATTGATCATTCAAGCAATATATATATATATATATATATATATAATATATATATATATATATATATATATATATATATATATATATAATATATATATATATATATATATATATATATATATATATACATATATATAACATATACATATACATATACATAACATATACATAACATATACATACATATACATAATATACATACATATACATAATATATCATATATATATATATATATATATATATATATAATATATATATATATATATATATATATATATATATATATATATATATATATATATATATATATATATATATATATATATATATATATATATATATATTATATATATATATATATATTATATATGTATATATAGTGTATATGTATATGTATATGTATGTATAGTATGTATATGTATATATGTATGTATATGTATTATATGTATATATATATATATTATATATATATATATATATATTATATATATAATATATATATGTATATATATATTATATATATATATATATTAACTTATGAATAGAAATTTTGATCTCATACATAACTTCATTTGCATCATTCACATAACAATATAAATCAATGATAATTAAAGACCAAATTTTGAGCTTGTATTTCTAACAGGATTGAACCACACTATAGATGGTATAGAAGCCGATTTTCAAATGGCATCAATACAATAACCATCAACAATGCATTCGAAGTCGGCATGGTCCAACATTATATACAACTCTCACGGTCTAAAACTAACAAAAGAACCCAGCCCGAACCTTGAACCACTACACAATAAAAAAGAAGTAACATCCATCCAAAAGGTTACAAACAAATTCTCCAAACAAAATTGGTCCAAAACTCTTTGTAGGTAAAGTTGAATCGGGTGGTAAATAATGCTACGGCAAACATCAAACGACGCCACTTTTTTGTGTTCGAAGAGAATTTCTTCAACCAGAGCAATTAACTTTTATTACAGTTAAATAACGTTAGTAAACCATTAAGGATCAAACTGCAGTATCTAACAACAGACTTGGCCCATTGTTGTAAACGCTCACTAACTACGACCAATATAAGAAAGATAACTAGAATATCGGTTATTTCAGGATAAAAATGGTCTAATTCATTGTTGTAGATACCGCAGTTTACCTGCCCACGGCGGCTACTTTTCAAACGGTAGCGTTTTGCTCGAGGAACTTTGCAGGTGAGCAATAAAAAATAGCTTTCGCGACTATTTGGGATCTATTTTTATGGCAAAGTAGTGAAATTGAAATATAGGCTTTTAACAAAAAAGAAAGTAAAGGAATATCAGTTATCAGTCGAGCAATAAATGGACATTCATTTTTGGACATACGTAATTGCGCATCTTCTCTTCAGTTGCTTCAACTCTAAGAATAAACGAAATCCTTTTTATTTAAAGTTTCTTTTTTTTCCTTTTACCTGCATACGGATTTAAAAGTTTTCTTTTAATAAATTATGCAACCAATGTTTAAATAAATCCTGTCAAATACAAAAATTTCCTACCTTAAAATATAGAATAACTTTAATTTTTCGATTAATCCTAAAAATCATTCAAATGAAAGTTAAACACTAAACTTATTCAAACTATCGGCTCTATGCTAATTTGAAGTCTTCTGATGAGTATTTATCATGAAAGCAATTTAAAATCGATTAACTTTTAGTTATAAATTTGAAAAAAAGGAACATACACGGCCTTGGAAAAAATCTATATAAAAGCATTTCTTTGAGTATAAAACATTTTAGCTAAATACAAACAAGCAATCTTTTCAAGAAAACATTTATATTAATAATTAAAAATAAAATACTAAAACTTTAAAGCATTTTCTAGTTCACTACAAATTCCAGACATTTTTGAATTATTCTTCTATTTCAAAATCAATGTTTTTTTTCAAGGAAGAATACAAAACAGGAAAGTATATGTTTTTAATGATATTAGGTCTCGAAAATACAAGAATTTTCTTTCGTCAAGACCTATCACTCCTTTTTTAATAGAACGTGTTTTCACATAAAAATTGTCTCGCCCAAAATCTAATTTTAAAATTATTTTCTATTTACTTTTGAACTGTCACTTTTTGGTAGGTCCATCTAAGTTTGGCAAAGAGAGCTAGAAAATAATTCATACTGCACATGTTGAAGTAAAGTCTCTTTCGTAATAGAATTTTTTTTTCAAATTTTTGAAGTGTCTAGTTGCAAAACTCAAATTCTCTAAAAACTAACTAATAAACTAAGATTTAGAGTCCGGTCCGTTCATTAGGGATTTCGTCCAATAGAATTTACGATCATCAAAAATCTCCAATGAACGGACCGGACCCTATATCTTAATAATACTACGGAGAATGCGAGTTTTGCAACTATTCCCTTAATTTAACCAAAAATGTTAATGATAGTAAATATTGGTAATGGTAATAATCTTTTAATAGTAACATACATTTGCACTGCCTTTAAAGGTCTACAATAACATATACGTCCTAAATTATTGCACAATTTGCGTTGAATTTACACAAATTTCATTGAATGTTAATTTTTCAATTGGTTATTCTTTTTAAAAAGAGTGTCGCTTTCGTGTAGAGTTTCCAACTATGGAAACACTAGCTTGCGCAATTATTTCATAATAAACAATGCTCTGCGCAACAAGAGCATATTCAGAGCGAGCTTTAAAACATCGCATCCACGACACAGTTATATTTGTGACATGTCTGACCTTTGGAAACAATGAAAAAACCTTTTTAAAAAAGATTTTGAAAGACGAAAGTATTACCCGAATGAGGAAATACATTTCTTGAAAAAGTAAATGAAAATGGTTTATTACTCGCAATATAATGATAATAGTAGTAGCATACCGTAGTTTTAATGAGACTGAGAGTAACTGAGGAAAAGTAAAAGGCTTCGACTTTTTTTTGTGGCTTAAAAAACGAAGAATGAAAGTTAGAAGTTCTATCAACCATGTCTGTAATGAATACTCAACCACATAAATTTATTCAAAAAAGTCGAACAACAACGACCTAATCAGTGTTATTTCAAAATAATTGTGTTCTTTTTCCTCTCGCGCGCGTATTTGCAAACAGTCGCTTCCATGGGTATCGAATCAACAAAATGTTTAAATTCTACTTAATACAAAAAAAAAATTGAGCATACTCAACATGGTGTCTGAATAGCAAAATATTAGTTACCTAACACCAGAAGCAATTTTTTAACTAAACAAAGGGGGGGGGGTATGTATTTTCTCCCATTATGGAAAATTTTTCGAAATATATCTTACAAAACAATCTATTTTTGGAGCCATTATTTTCTACAATTAAGATGAAAAAGTATTTGAAGATGAAAAAGGATACTGAAGATGAAAAAAGATAAGCCCAGTAATAAAACATGGCCACTGGGCATTAATTATTCAGGGAAAATTTTAGCATACAACAGTTATGTATAAAATAATCTAGTGTATAGTAACATAAACCTTTGGTCTGACCTGTAATATTAACCTAGTAATTGGGCTAGGTTTTAACGGCTGGTTAAGTAAAGGGTGGGTTTCAACGCAACACAACCGATTGAATTTTATAAACTAAAATTTGACCAATCACAATACTTTTGCCATAAAAACCGTTCAGCTCATTACAAAAAAACTAACTACAAAACGTCTCCTCACGAGAATGTCTCAGCTATTTCGATCTCCGCTTATCATGATTTTTTGTTCAACCCTGAGAGAGATACAAACGTAGAAATAGAAACCCAATAGAGTTTAGAAACCCGTCCCCTGACGGTCAGGTTTTGCAACGCGCATATTTTTAAAAATGTATAAATTTTACTACATTTTAAAATTTGAAGTATGAAGGAATCATTTTTCATTATCTGCGACAGAAATATAATTTTAAAAAAATTAAAGAAATTAATTTTTTAAAGTTAAAAAATACAATTTTACTAACAAGATCAAGCAGTGAAAACAAGTTTACACTTCGGTCAATTTCCTTATCCCTCCGAGAAATAAAAACATATTTGGAAAATGAGTGTCGTAAAACTTTTAGTATTATAAATTTCATACGGTTTAATGTTTTATGATGGTCGAAAAGGGTTTCCGTGTAACGTTCGGACGTCGACTTCCCAGATTTCATTATGAGTTCATCTGTATTAGCAAACTAACATATCTCTAACAAATGATGTACCTTATTCTCATGTTACCCATATCGGCATACCACATATTGCATTACAACATTTCAAGATTCGCATTATAAGAACCAGGCTCATCAAGCATGAAGCAACTTCTGTTAATAAATCGCGATGTGTGGTCACAGGTATATACTCAGACACGACAATGGGACGATCCGACGACCATGTGTGGAATGGACTTTTTATTGATTGTTCCAGTTTCGCCGGGAAAATATCTGGGTCCCGATTTCCGCGTACTTCTGGAACCAATTCCGAGAAGTATCTCAATCTCTTTTCCGGGTGCTGCTGTAATGCTGCTTGATGCCCTTTCGCAACAGTATATAAATCACTGTTGTTTGAGTTGTAATCATGGAGGTTGATTTATACTCTGGGATGCAATGCAGTTATCCGGGAATGGTACGGCTCAATTAGGTGGATCTTCCTTATACTAGTTAATATTGAAACTTATTGCAGATGCGATTTTTTTAACAAGATGGTTCGGAAACTGTAATTTATAAATTAATTTTTTTTTTAAATATTGTTATTTTTGGTAATATGGAACGTAACGTATTGATGTTTGTAGTAAATATGTACTACTATTTTTGTACAATTACAACATTAGAATCTATTCATGAAAGTGCCTAATTTGCTTTATTACTTGATGCCCTCGCAACAGTAAATCACTGTTTGAGTTGTAATCATTGCGGGTCCATTTACACCCATCATAAAAAGTCTGCGTACAAGCCAATAAAAACTTTCTATCTTGAAAAATTTGTACAAAATGTTGATCGATACAGTTTTAAATCATGAATTTGTGTTAAGCACACCTAGATGCATATTTTAGATGCAGTTTTAAAGTCTCGCAGATTTTCGATCTTTGATTAGCCAATGAAAACCAAGGTCAGACAGCGGCACGTGTCAGAAAAAGTCTGCATACACCTTTAAAAGGGATTGATAATTAACACGTTGTTCATTAAATTCGCAGTTTTGGTGTCTTTGTAAGACCTTCAGGATCTTTAAAGTATATTTTCTAAAAAAAAACTGAAATTTAACTGTAATAATTGTGTGATGAATTCCACGAATAAAGAAATATCTCCGAGCGAGAGAAAGATTATCCTAAAATTGCGTAGCGAGGGTAAATAATTTCGTGAAATAGGTCGAATAGTTGGCAGAACTCATTCTTCAGTTCAAAAAGTGGTGAAAAAACTACGAAAGAAGTGGATCCCTTATATCAAAGCCCCGTTCTGGACGCCCCTCAAAGCTGACCCGCCGAGAAAAACGGAGTGTGATGAGGTACGTGAAGATTAATCCTCGTGTTACATCCAAACAAATTAAAGCTTACATAGAAAGTAGTTTTGGCAAAGTTTTGCAACGAGACACTGTATGTAAAATACTAAAAAAAGCTGAATGGCACTGTCGAGTCGCTCGTAAGAAACCATACGTATCTGATAATAAGAAAAAGCGTATGGCATTTGCTAATCAGCATGTAAATAAACCTCCAGAGTTTTGGAAAAAGGTTATTTTTTCTGATGAAAGTCAATTTTGCATCTTTGGTATGAAAGGCAAGAAGTTGGTGTGGCGAAAGAAGGGTACAGCATTTGACCCACGGAATATACTACCAACAGTGAAACATAGTGGTGGTGGAGTAATGGTTTGGGGGTGCATGGCTGCCAATGACGTTGGTAATCTTGTGTTTATTGACGGTATAATGGACCATAAGGTCTATCTAGACATATTAAAAACCAATCTAAAACAAAGTTCTCAAAAATTGGGTCTTAATAAGGACTTTTGCTTCCAGCAAGATAACGATCCGAAACATACTGCTCATTTGGTCCGGCTGTGGTTACTGTACCACACTAAAACACAGTTGCATTCTCCACCTCAGTCACCGGACTTGAACCCCATTGAACATTTGTGGGACTTATTGGAGCGCAAGATTCGACAGCATGACATAACGTCCAAAAATATGCTAAAAGATGTTATCCTCCAGGAATGGGACAAAATACCCCCCCAGGAGACATCCAAATTAGTACTATCTATGCCAAAACGACTTAGAGAGGTTCTTAAACGTAGAGGCCATTCGACAAGCTACTAAAGTAGTTTTCTTCTAACTGGAAAAAAATAATAAATTACATTACCTGAACTGTACGCAGACTTTTTCTGCACTGTTTTGCATCCTTGCTTCACTTTTGATTTTTTAAAAAATATTTATGTTTTATGTATAAGTCTACTCATTATATATTTTCATTATCATAGTATAATGTACACAAATAAAAAAAATTGGATGCAAAATGACCTATTTTTCCTATATAATTTTATTTGAAATGTTTTAGAATCAGTCTGTACGCAGACTTTTTATGATGGGTGTATATTGTGAGATGCAATACAGTTATCTGGGAATAGTTATCCGGATCTTCCTTATACTCCTCAAAATTGAAACAAAAAATATTGCAGATGCGATTTTTTTAAATAAGATAGTTCAGAAACTGTAATTTGTAAATTAAAAAAAATTAGATGGTTATTAATTGGTGTCTATGGAGTATTTCGATATTCGAAGTACGTACTAGTATTTTTTGTACAATTATAGCATTAGAATCAATTCATGAAACTGTTCACAGTATTACTTGATGCCCTCGCAACAGTATAAATAATACTGTCATTTGAGTTTTAATCATTGTGGGGGATTTATATTGTGAAGTGGAATGCAGTTATCCAGGAATGGTATACAAACAGCTTAATTAGGTGTATATCTTCCTTATACTCGTCAAAATTGAAACCAAACGTTATCGCAAATATAAACTTTTTATTTCAATTACCTAATATGAAGTTTAAAGGTAATATGAAAGTATTGCGATGGTGTAGAAAATCGAAAATTAAGACTTTTGTGTTTTCTACACGTTTTGTAAAGGTGCTGATCCCAAAAAAGTAGTTTTTGAAGATTCGTTTCGCAGTCAGACTGTTTGTCTACCTGAAACCCTTCTACAGCTTGAACTAAAAGAACCACGGACTTCAAAATTGATACACGAGTTCCTATAGTACCTGTCGGACGTCAATATTCGGTTCCGAAAAAATCGCGCATCCGCAAAAGGTATTTGCCATAGAACTTTTTTGGTTTAGACTTTAAAGTTATTGACATTGCCTTATATTGATTTATTGAGTGGTGGGTGTTACACCCCCCTAGGTTTAACAAGATATTACGGAAACTGCAATTTATAAGTTAATAAAAATATATAGTTATTAGTGGTTTTATGGAGTGTATTGATATCTGCAATACGTATTAATATTTTTTGTATAACTATAGCATTCAATTCATGATAGTGCCCTCATTCGCTATACATTGCTCGGTGGCCCCTCAACAGTATAAATCATACTGTTGTTTAAGTTGTAATCAGTGTGGGTGATTTCTATTGCAGCAGGGATGCAATGCAGCTTTGCGGGAATGGTAATATGGTGGATATGTGCACTCACCAAACTTATGTGGATAAAATTTGAAGGTACATTCTACACATATGAAAGTGAAGTTATATACACGAAAGAAACTGAAACAATAATAGTGCAGAAAGTTATAAGAAAATTGCAATTTGTAAAGTAATAAAATGAGATTTTATAGTAAAAAAAGTAGTACTCGAATGTATAGCAGTAGCATCAGAATGTATAGTAGTAGCAACAGAATGCATTGCAGTTGAACAGTATTGAAATCAATTCAGAGTTTTGATGAGTATTGTTTCAGTCGCTTATATTCCGGATGCTATAATTGATGCCTAGTAAATCACTGTTCCTTGAATTGTAATAATTATGGGTGATATATGTTGCAGAATGTAAAATGCAGTTATCTATTAACATAAGGCAATTAGATGGGTGCAAAATAAAACCATGTAAATAATTGTATTTGAAAGAGGAAAATGCTACTTTGCTACTTACGATGTTGTAAACTCATTCTTAAAATAAACTAAATTTAACAAGAACAATTTAGAAACAATTTACTCTTCTTTAACGTTTTAAGTTTTATTAAAATATAGAATTTACTTTCCAAATCTATGACGTTTATAGAAAATGGGAACCAATGCATTCAAAATAATGTGTTTTCTGGTACTTTAATGTTAAATATGTTTTTGTAGGAATTTTAAGACTCTTTAACATTTTATTACCTGTTACAGGGTGTTCAAAACTAACTGGTCATTTTTAAAGAGAAGTCCCTTCAATCAATGGAAGGTGAAAATCAAAATTTTGGGAAAAAATATTTAATCTAAATTTGAAAATCCTTAATCACGGAATTGTTATGGTAAAATTTGCCAAGTACCTACTGTAAACTCCATTAAATTGAAACTTAATCATACCATTATCTTATACAAAATACTTTTAATTAATTTCTATTTTCTGTCAAATCGCATAATGTTAAAATGTAACCGTATCATGTTAAAATTATGCAAAATTGATTGGATTTAAATAAAATCCAATATATTGTGTTTAATTTGCAATCAAAAATATAGGAAAACTATTTATTATTACTGCAAGGATTTCAAGAGCCCGTTCATTATATTAAGACTTTATATAAGGTTGACATCCTGTCTAAAGTTGGAAACAACCTAGAAAAATAATTAAAAGGGATAGAGAATACAACTTTCTTTGTAACATAATGATTTTGATCGTTTTTGTGTTTTTACTACAGATGACGTTGGTTAACTGGACCATTTTAAATGTTTTCTTTTATTATAATCTCAGAAAAAGTTCAATAACTTAAAATAACTCTGGACAGACCCTTGAAAATTCACGAGCATACAATGATAGACATCCGGTTTATTAGTTTTTGATATGTTGTGTCAGTAGAAGGTGGTTTAAAGTTACATCGTTTTACATTTTTACGGCACAGATTTCAATATCGCAAGAACAACCGTTTTCCCGCCAAAGACGATTCAGGGTGATTTCTGGAATTCCCAAATCCTTTTTTTCCACCCGGACTCTGATGACGAAATAGGAGATCATCTGGTAAGTGACGTCATTCCACCCACGGTAGGTGAGGGAGAAGATGGGGGCGATGACAACACGGTGACGTAGAACGAATACGTATTGATCACGTGAACACGTACGTCACACTCAAGCTCGAATTTAGGAACTCCAGAATCGGCAAACGTTTCGCAGTATTTTTCAATTGAAATAAATGTTTTTTTTAAATGCGCTTAATTTTAACACGAAATGGCAATTTTTTTTGAGAATGTATTTCCAAAAAAAAATTCAGTTTAATTTTTAGACAGCTTAGATTAGAGCAGTTATTTTTTCAGCTATTTACAACTGGTACTCTGGGAAGTAATTTTATTGGGATAAACTTAAACGTTATTTGGGTTTTTAGTTGTGGTAATTTTGGATGTATTTAAAGAAAAATTCTATTACATTTATTTTAGGCTAGTTATTATTTTTTTTCCACTGAAGATTTAAAAAAAACAATTGACAATCTGGGAATCTTGTTTTGTGTTGACGCTAAAAAATCAGCCAACAGTTAAAATTTACCACAAAGTAGAGGATAACGTTAAAATGTATTTACAGTGGCTTGAATAACGCGTGGGGGGTCAATGCTTCGCTGTCAACAATAAAAACAAAAGAGAAAGAAAAAAAGAAACCCCATGGAGTG
>CM033280.1:14706633-14836633 GCA_019343175.1 Oedothorax gibbosus | reverse complement strand
AAAGGTCAAAAATCCACATTTTATTAAGAAGACCCAATACAAACAGCATATTTCCCAATATGAAGGCTATAGTTGCAAAACTCACTTTCTCCACAGTATAACTAAGATATAGGGCCCGTTCTGTAAATGGGCGACTTTTGATAATGGTAAATTCAATTGGACTAAGTAGTCAATGAATGGGTCAGACCTTATGGGCTTAACTTTGAAGACTGCAAGCTTTGCAATGATTCCCTTCATATGAAATAATGAAGCCATATTTTAGAAATCCTTATAAACTTTATTTGCTACAGTCGAGAAATGTCTTGGTTTTGCTAAAAAAAAAATTTAATAGTATTTTCCTACTTTTACATTAGCAAAACTGAAAAGATTTATGTCTCTTTACTATAACACTAAGTCTACCATAAAACATATTAGTAAACAAACAATATGACACAAAAAGTAAAAAAAAGTTTAATAACTTTAACAAATCAACTACACCCTTTAAGGATACCTAACCACGATCTGATAGTGTAATATTTATTAATTAGAAAGGACAAATTTCCAAACAATGAAAATAAATACAACCTTACAAAAAAATTTACACAAGTAGAAACACAATAACTTACTTTGACCCTAAAAACCACAGGTAATTAGCAAAACCATAAAGGTACTTAGGCAATGAAAAGTCATATCAAAATACAAGGCATAAAAGGCACTGAAGTTATGTTTCATGAGATCACAATGTTTGATGAAGGTTATAACGAACCTTTATTGAAATATTACATTTAGCATTACCCTCCTGAGACCCCATTACAATCTAATATATTCTTTATTTAAACACATATTTTAAACAAAGAGACTGAAAACTAAGTTTTGCAAGGAATTTTAAAATTACAATTGTAAGATCCAGCAACCATTTTAAATGGATGTTTTTAAAATGATATAAACAACTATAATACTTTTAGCTTCATATTTCATTTACATATCTATATAAAAACAGATCTATACCTGCATAAAATATTAAGAAATACAAGGGAGAAAACTTACTTTTATAAATGACATCTGAAATTAAAATTGATCGTAGCGTACAAGTCAATCAACAAACAAATAAAGAACTAATACTCGCAATCAAAAGTTGAAGTATTGTTTGTGAGATGCAAATATATATATGAAACTATAAAGTAATAAAGATAAATAAACATCTTTTTCAGACATTTTTTTATCTAACTTATGCTTAGAATTTAGACAATGAAATAAATCTGTAAAAATTAATTTTATAAATTCAGAAATTGTATTTATACGTTTTTAGTGTGGAACCTTTTCAATTAAATCCTATTGAAAACAAATTTGAAATTTAAAAGTACTGCATTAAATGGACAAGTTTTCATAATCTTATTACAGTATTTAATGGGCTTTAAAAGTAAAAGCCCATTTGTATTCAATGATAATGATGACTTTTTATGAAGCATTGTAAATTTTGAATTACATACAAGAATATTAAAAAGATGTTAATTATAATGCTTTTAATATTTGACAATACTGCTTTACAGCAAATGAAAAAAAAAACTACCAATATTTTAATGAAACAAACCAAATCCTAAGAAGTCCTTAAGAATTTTGCTTTTAACTTGTATAAATTTGATGATGTACAAAAAATAGTCTCATATAACCAATTTAGTTAGTTCTTTCATTTGAAGTAGTACCCCCCCCCCCCCCCATCATCAAATGTAGTCTGTTATTCACAATGAGGCAATTTATCTTTTTGCAATCTCTCTCAATCATCAGCCTCATTCGAAGCGTCTCTCCTTCTTCGGATTTCGGTATCTTCATCAATATCATTTCTGATCACATCCTCCCCTTCATATTCACCACCACTGTCAGGCTTGAAATAAAATAAAAATATTAACACTCTTGTTTATATTGTTGACATTAGGCAACATACACTTTAATCCACTTTATGACGTTAAAATATTGTGAATGTTTGGCAACTTTAGCCATCTGTCATCTATTGGAAGCCATATTGATATTTTAGAATGAAAACGTTAACTATATAAAGTAAAATGATACACTGTAATCTGTATGAGAACTCTGTATCTCTCAGAGAATGTATATACTCGTGTATAAGCTGAGAAATTTTGAACAAATTTAGTGCTGTAAAAATCAGGGTCGACTTATACATGAAACATCAAATTTCCCATCAAAAATTAAAAATTCCCTATCCTTAAACTAAAACTAAATTTAAATCAAACTTAAGGTTGAGATACTATCTATTAAAAATAAAGACACAAAAGCAGTTAAAATAAGAATGGTATCTATTCGAGTGATATACACAATAATGATGCTTAATTGTTAGTTCTTGGCGTGAAGCGTATTTTGCACAGTGTAGTTTTGGTACAGCACAGTTCAAGTCAATCAGTTTTCAAGTGTGTAAAGAAAACATTGTCTGTGCAAGACCTTGGCACGGTCTGTCGTGTGGTCTTCATGCTTCACTGAACATAGCATCTACTTAACTTCTCCATTCAGGGTCAGCTATGTCAAGGACACTCCAAAACCTGTTTTACTTTCATTGGGGTTGAAAGTTTGCTTGCAAAATTTAAAATTTAGGATGAATGGAGTGAACAGGTTTATCTTCTTATTTTCTCAGAAAGCTCTGGCCTATTTACCAATTTCGGAAGGGTACTCAGTTTAAAAATGGGGGGGGGGGGGGGGGGTCGATTTATACACAGAGTTGGTTTATGCACGAGTATATATAGTTCCAGCTTCCAGGGCAAAGATATTTTTTTTTCACGAATGTATCACCATTGAACATTACAATATTTTTTGGAGTAAAAATAAAAAATCATTCATTAGAGGGTTAAAAACATCAAAACAGTTATCTTTAACCATGTTGATTAACCAAAGTTGATGCCATATCATTCAATCACAGAAATCTTAACAAGAATTCATGAGTATAATACTCAAGTAAAATCTCACTGAAAATAAATTCCTGTATAAAAGTATTATATACTGACATATCCTGAATGTGTAAAATTTTTCATGCATTATTTTTAGTTATTTAAAAATTGTATGCCTCAATGAAAATAAGTAGCTGAATATCACTAAATATTAAAAGAGGCAAAGTGTTTGCTTACTAAGTATAGATTTTAATTAAGTAAAACTATAACAGAATGCTATAATGTCATTTAAATAATAACAAGTCGTAATATCAAGTAAATTTATTATTAAAATAGGAAATTCTCAATCATAAGGATCTCCAAATGTTTAAATTATGTATAAATGTCATATATATTTTTAATGTAAATGTGTTTGGTCTAAAAAAATTAAACATACCAGATTTCAATTGAATTGAAAAGTTTCTTAACATAAAAAACCTATCTATAAATAGAAAAAATATCTTACCTCTCTTGTACCAGGTGCATTGGGACTCTTTGGTAACGGCTGGTAACCCATTCTCGATGGACAGAAGAAATCAATAGCAAAAACAAGGAGCTATAAAGTAAATGCAATAATATATTAAGCAATTTAAAATGTTTCAACATGTGTGACCACTTTTATTATTGGAAATAACCGAGATAAAAATTATTAATATTAGATTAAATAAGATAAAAAAAATATTAAGTCTACAGTATTTTAATCCAAAATCTAACCACAATCAAGGTCCTTAAAAATCACTAAAAATCTAAAGTTTCAAAGGGTTTTTAATACTGATCAAACCCTTAATAAAGTAAACATAGGTCCTTTATTTTTGATAAAAAAAACCCAAAACAAATAAAAAACTAATTACCAATCCCAGTAGCGCACCAACCAGCATTGTAAGCAACCCAAAAATAATGTAAGATCCCCAATATGGTATTCCATAGTCTTCCACCAATGTGTTGTGCATGCTACGCAGTAACATGGAGATTCTGAAGAAAGTAGATACAGTCGCCATTTGGTAGGATTGTGGTGACTTCCAGCTCGGTACAGGATCAATGCTCTGCCATTTCTTTTCTTCCACAAAGCTGATGAAAGAATCCTTGTCTCTGGAGCCTCGATACTGACGGAAAACACCATCCTTCACACTAGAAAAGAATGTGTTAGTGATAAATGACCACACCAGGTAGAATGCTGTACATTTTAAGACACTGAGGATGCAAATAAAGGAAAAAATAAATCACTTTAAATTGAAGTAAAAAAAGTAGGTAGATTATTAGCATAACCCAATCTATTTAATAACAATCATAAATTTAATGACAAAACTATATTACAAAGATGCAAAGATATAATTGGAGAAAACTGGCAGCGATGCAATGCTAACAAATACAGACAGCTTTTCTTTTCACAATCTCTTCTTAAACCCTATAGGGTACATATACCAATGAATCACTGGGAGCAGTTGTACTATCTCAAAGCACTTTGGGCACTGTATATGGCAAACAGGGCTTCCAAAGGACAAAGCATCTTACACTCATCAAATTCACAATGAGAGTCAGCAAAGACAAGAGCACGACTCATGTTTATTTAGACTGAAGAGGGCTTGTGAAGATCAGATAAATAATCCACCACTTCGTGCCAACAGCCCATGTTTGATCCAATTATCTACTTTTAGGAAACATTTCTGGAACATTGGGGCATGTAATGGATTTTACAGGGGTGTGGTTCAGTACTTTGTTTAACCACTCAAAGGTCATCAAATGCATGCATCTTCTTTTGCTTCAATGAAACAACATGTATACACATGCTTAAAAGAGTTGAGATGAACAAATACAGTCATTAACAACTTGAGCTGTAAAATGTTGTTTAGCTACAGACAAACATTTTACAAGATACTAAGCCACAGGAAATTAAAATAAAGATACAAATTGTCTGCAAACCAGAAAAAGTTCAGTTTATTAATATAAAGATAAGTAATTTAATTGCACCTAGAAGTTATCAACAGTTACATTTCTTGTCTCTGCAAAGACAATATAATGACTAGATAAAGATATTATCAAAGTAAATTTTTGTAGTTTTCTCAAAAGAAATGTTACTTACTGGAATATAGTTGGCAATGCTGTGATCATAAAACGTCCACTGAGTCCTTAAAATACACAAAAAATAAAAATGATTAAGAATTTTAATATGAAATACACACAATTGCTATATATATTACATAAAGAGTACTTTCTATGTAGGGTTTTATACTGGTACAGAGTTTTTACCCAAAACATTCAGCAAAATTAAAAGGAGTTTTTCGACTGTGCAATAAAATTTCGGGGCTACATAAAATCATTCGTCAAAGTTCAAGATTTCAATATTACTGATTATTGGTTGGCTTTCAATGCCCAGGAGTTGGCTATATCTTAAACCCTCGTTTAAAGTAGGCCTAACTAAGGTAGTGCTGTACCTTCTGGTAAACAGTGTCCAACAGACAACAAAAGTTGGACTTTAAGTTTAAGAACTTTAGGCATAAGGGCATTTTTTGGTCTTTTCGAGGCAATTAAGGGGCCCTTAAAACCATTTCAAATTAGGCTTTTAAAGGACAAAGGAACCCCCGTGGTAGGGTAACAAAATTATTTAATCTGTACAGCTACGATATAATGGCCGGTCTGTTCATTGGCCACGCTTGGAAAGCTTGAAGCTTTAATGTAGGGTTGCTAAACCTATTGAGTTGTGCGAAATGTTTACAATATTTGGGCATTTTCGTTGCTTTGGCAACATAACGCAAATCGAGACGTATTATTATAGCTGTTCCATTAAATTAAACTCAAAGATGTTTATGTATGAATAAAGAGGCACCTGGGTTGATTGTAATATCCACACTTCCTACTTTAATACTAAGATCATCACTCCATTCTGCAAATTCCTTCCACAAAGGCTCCAGCTGTTGACAGGCAGGACACCATGGGGCATAGCTATGAAATAAATACGACTTGTATACCATACATTACTAAGTACATCTATATTCCAAAAGATAATTTTAATTCCCACTGAATGAAACAGTATTAAGTGGCAAAAAATTAATATTGTTTTATCAAATTCATATAATCTTATTCATCCATTCATATAGGTTAAGAAAACTTCAAATCAAGTATCTTAGAAAAGTAGCAAATGTTTTATAACAGGTTCATTATAGAATGATAGACCTTAACGGCAAAGACAAACTTGTGATACAATTATTCTTCAATGAAGGATTAGCATCTTAAAACTATGTATTTTTTTACAAGTCAGTCTTATAAATGCCGGCGGATGAGAGATTATATGAGCTCTTTAGAATCAAATTAGATGGTTATTTTTACTCAACATTGATACATTAAATTCGCAGTTTTCTAGAAGCGTGTGAAAAGCATTTTATTGAACATTTTAAATTATATTTACGTACAAATCTACCATCCACTCCCCTGTTAATATTTCGGACCACGTATCTTCATGCAAAACAGCTAATTTGCCTTTCGATAAGACTACATGGGGGAAAATGAGGAAAGAAACGAAAATTGCACCGCAAAATTTGTTAAACATTTTGTATTTTTTAAAATAAAAAGTCCTACATAAAGGGATTTAAATAGTAAAATTTCGGTAAATTACGAAAAACCTGCTTTCATTTTCAACTTTTAACAACTTTTTATTCCATTGTGAAATATGAGTGATGCCACAGCATGTAATAAATTAACTTAATTCCATGGTGGTTTTTTACTCAACTAAAACTGGTTCGTAGATACCAAGTCTCTTTACCACTTTTAAGTGAATTGTAATTACTTTCTACGTGTTTTATCAAATTTTTACACATTCGAATTATTTTTCTTGGGCCTCGATTAGTGAATCAATGTCAAAATAGAGCAATCATTATCGATGTGCCTTTGGGCGAGCACATATCTCATTTCAACCAAATCAATCAATCAATTATTGATGTTTACTAACTTCAACTTCCATCGAATCTCCATCTCCGGTTTTCACTTCAGTGTTTTGACAATTTCTCGAAGAGTATTGCGATATTAACTTGTTTCCTGTTAAATTAAAAAAAGAGAAATAAAATATGAGTTATCAACTTTATAGAAATACTACACTTGGACACACTTTACAAGAATCTCTGGATGAATTAATTCAAGTAGGTCCAGTTTTGTATTTATGATTGTGGGAGAAATAACATATCAAACCACATTGTATTATAAATTGTTTTTAATCATGTTTAACCTATAGTTAGCATTTGAATCGATCTATTCAAATGCTCTAATTCAAATTGTATGTATATTTTCTTTTAGCTTGACCAAGTTAGGATGATTTGAAATAGTTTCGGGCTGACAATATCCATCTATTTTCTCAATTGTTTCAGTCATGTCATGTTGATACAATTGCTTAGATTAGTCATTGAGATTAGATGTCCAAACTTATTGAAATGTTCTGTCGAGTTGGTTAAACAGTATACCCCTCATTTGGCGCAAAATCTTTGTTCAAAGAAGAAACATATACCCTGTTCTTAGCTGAGGTGTTGGGAGTAAATTGGCCAAGCCTATTGAAACTTAGATCTTGTTCAACAATATACCTTGTGACTTGTAAGGGCATGGGCCACGAGACCCTTAAAATAGGGTTACCCCTAGCTATCTACTCTCAATTCCGTTACCTTAAGTAAGATTCTACGTGGTAGGATGTGCGATTTAATGAGTTTAATTCCACTCTCAGCAAAGCACGGCAGGCGATACATGTTCCTTTACTGTTAAGCTTGTATAATGTCTCCAGAGACCAGATCTACTTTTAGTGAATTTGTGGCATTATATACCTGCTGAGTTATGGATCTAAGTTTAATTCAGGCCCTTATATTATTTGACAAGTGTCAAGTTAAGATAAATATTTATTAATAAGTAAAATTAAAAATAGTTATTAATAACTAAAGATAATTTATAAATAAAGCATTAATTAAAGTCATCAAGACTGTGACACTCTTGCACCCCTCTCGGGATCCTCTACTGATTTAACTATGAATAACTTGTATATAGTTTAGAATGTAAAATATAGTATTTCTTACTTTATAGTGTGGACAAATAACTCACCAGTTGGCTCTGAAGGTTTTGTTGCAGTTTGATAAGGTTATCAATACTGCATTGGCACAAAAAGTAAAATCTAGACTTACATTCAAGGTAGGATTTCTGTGCATATTTTGTTTGAATTGGTTTTTTATCCTAGATCCCAACACTGATTAGTTTTCATAAGAAAGAGGCTACACTAATTAGGGGTTAATGTTGTTTAGGAAAAATATTTTTTTCATGCCTGCATATTTTATATAGGTTCTTTTTACTCTTATTTTCTTATTGAGAGTATGCATTAGTTGGCAAGAGTAAAGGATTCATTTTTGATTTAAAAGCAAAAGGACGATTCCCTTTTCTAATTCTGTTAAAAGGTAAAAAATTTTACACAAAATACCATTTCGGGAGTTAGTTTTTATTATTTTTCTATGACTGCTGAAAGTTTTTTTATAGAATAACTTCAACATGCATAATTTTTTTTGTCTTTCCAATTTGTTAAGTTAACTCTAAAATAAAAAATAACCTGTTGTCCGTAAACTTTTGTAATGAATTGTAGTAACTTTTGTCTTGTGTTTTACTTTAGGCTGGTCACTTAGAAACTTATAGGTTTTGTGACAATGTTTGGACATTTGTGTTAAAGGATGTTGAATTTCGTGAAGTTCAAGAACTTATTCGAGTGGACAAAGTGAAAATTGTTGCATGTGATGGAAAAGGTAAATCTTAATTATTCTCGAAATCTTTTAACTATGTTTAAAAATACATGCTTCTCAAATTGAGCTTAACTATCATTTCATTTAATTATGTTTAGTTTTATTCTACTTTATTAAAGCAAATAAAAGTTAAAGGATCTTATAAAAACATACAGCTGTCTTAAAAAAGTCACACCTTTAGTGCTTAAATACCGTTGAATGAATGAGAAACAGAATAAGCCATCATGCATCTATTAAATGAAAAATATATTTAGATACCAATGATGCCAAGTAGAAAATCATTTCATTTTTGTGCATGGCAAAATTGATTTCTTAACATCTATTTGTTTTTATAGAAGTATTGAAATGGCTGTATGCTTTTACAAGATTTTTTTTATTTTGCATTTGAATTACATATTGCTATTTTAAATTAAAACTATGATGATTATTTTATCAAATCTTTATTTTTATTTTACCATACTATTGTAATATCTTCAAATTTACTTCACTCACTGTTAAAATTCAGAATTTCAGGCACTCAAATCAAAATTGTGTATTTTTTGGTATAATTGCTTTAGAACAATTATCAAAGCTTCTAGACACAAATATCATTGCTAAAATATGTTTTTTTTTTACATAGAATAAACATGACTATCAATTTAGTTGTAAACTTATTGCCATGCATCATTTTTTTTTTCAGTTGTACTAGATCTGAATTAAAATATTTATTAATTAAAAAAAATTAGTTATCCTGATTGTTTTGTTTTTGATTTGAATGTTTCTTCCAAATGTATTGAGCACATATAAGATTCCAAAGATGATAAATTATTTCCTTTTTTAAAAAATAAATTAAACTGATTTCCCAGTTGTTTGCATAATTGTACTAATAGGATACTTGCAAAGTAAATTACCCATTTTAAAAAAATAATTATTTCTCATTTGCAGATGAAAAGAAATCATGATTGCATTCCTCCATCCTTAATATTTTTATTTCAATTATTGTTTATATTTATGTCAAGTTAAAAGGTTTTGTAAAAATGTTTTAAATGTATTCAATAAATAAATTTTTGTGTCCCTATATTGAATGATTTTTTTTCTGACTGATGCACTAAATTAATTTTTATAAATAAATAAAAAACTGTTTTCAACATTTATTACCCTTTAGGCCTCCCCCCCCCCCCCAAAAAAAAAAAAAAAAAACTGGCATAATTTACTTGAATGCAAATGTTAAGAGGTTAATGTTAAAATGTATCTTAAAAAAATTAGTTTCACAACCGGTAAAAGTTAACATTTTACTTACTTTTTCATTTAAGTTTCAAAACGTAACATAATTTAATAGTTAAATCTATAATTGAAAGTTAATTTTGCTTAAAAAATCGTTATTAACTTGCGAGTAAAAAAGTTTTATCAGTCAATGAAAAAATGTATGCATATTACAAGAATTGTTTACATGTTCTATATCTTATCAATACACTTAGTTCTATGACAAAAAAAACCCGGTCGGTCATGAAAGAATTCTAGGTAACATTAATTTATGTATTTTTATGAAACACTAGAAAGGCCAAATTAAGTTTGTAAAAATTCTTCAAAAATTTATTTCCATGTATTTGGAAAAAATATAAAGGTAGTAGAAAGGATATATAAAAAGTTTGGAACATACTTATCATTGGACATATGTTAGCAAGAAAATTTTAGTTATTCAATTTTCGTACTTTCAATATATTTAGATTTACTGTTTTTGCACAATCATTTAAATTTTAACTGGGCAACCTTTATTACACCCATACATGAAAAAATGTTTTCAAGTATAAAATGTAAACTTTTTTATAAGCAGAATATTTTTGGAGCCAATGCATCTACAATTTGAGTCACAAATTATTACTTCTATTTCTTTGTGAAAACTTTTAAACTTCATTCCTTTCATTTTACATTCTATAAAAGGTGAAAACTTTAATAATCTTTGTTATACCTGTGTGTTTGCTACACAAGAATTTAAGCAAATTCTTCAAAAAGCACATGTGTTGGCTTTACAAGAGTATTTCATGTAAAAAAATATTATAAAATCAAGAATTGAGGTAGCTGTCCCACTGTAAAAAAAAATGCTTGAAAGTATGAAAATTATTGCTTGATGTATGTTATCAAAGTATGTACCTTAGAAAGTTAATCATAGTGTCATCTTTTTATATTATGTAACGCAAGGTTAAATATTTAAACTTAGCAGCAAAACAAATAACAGACCAAAACATATAAATATCAGATGCAAATAAAACAAATGTACTTTTTTAACAAAATTTTATTTACAAATACTCATTAAAAAGAAATAAATACAACTTGTCAGATGTTCATCTTTTCAGTTCAAACCTAAAGAAAAATTAATCAAAAAACTAATGTAATTCGATTGTAACATAGATAAGAATATTTGAATTAAGGATAAGAAACAAATCCATTTTTTATAAATATTTAAATCAAGAGACAAGCTATCTTTGAACAATGCTAATAGTAAGTTTTTTTAAAAAAATTCTTTGAAATGTCTTATGAGAAAATGAGTAAGATAACTAGTTAAGAAATAGGTTTAGAAATATAAATTACATGATCAGTAAACAAAAACTAAATTTTTAATCAGTTTCAAACACTGATTTTTTTTAGTTGTGCATGCTAACAAAACCAAAAATGTGCATGCTAACTTTTTCCCCTGTACTCTTCATTTAGGTTTGATTCTAGAAATTAATTGTACTTACCCAAATAATCATCCATCAATGTTCCAATTGCAAACTGAAATGAAAATTAAATATATTATAAACACTGAAATTTTTTAAAGCATTTAAAATATACAGAAGATTATCACTGTACTTAATTCTAGTAAGTTGTGCTTCAATTTTTTCTGAAACAATCAACAATTGAATTTTCTAAATACAATAAAATATTTAGCGTTCACAATGTACAATTCAATTGTTATTACAAAATTCAATAATATTGAATTTTGGTTATTGAATTCATTATGTTTAATATTGAAATTCTAAATCAACACATATAAAATATTTGTTTAGTTGAATTTTTTCTCGGTATATATTTTTAAAAAATTATAAAAACTTGTCAAAAGCAAAACATTTAAAAACATTGTTCAGCAACTACCGGTGTACCATAATTTTATACTTTTATTATAACCACAACCAACGTATTTAAGCGGATATTATTAACATTTAGCAGAATAATTATTGCACAAGATGTTTCTGTAAAAGAAACTCATCGAGTGTTACTTTTTAAAAAAAAAAAAAATTTCGTTTATATCCAATTAGAGTAAAACAGGCTTAGTTTTAATTGAGGAAAGAAGGCTTCTTTGGGAAAACTGACATTGAAAAAAAAATTTCAAGGTAAAATTGTGAAGTCAAGCTTCACCAACTTATAACTTTAAGTTTACCTTTCAGTAGAAGCACATTAATATTTCCAATTTAAATTTAGGATTTGTTTAAGAAAAAAATTACAATCCTTTAAATCATAAAGTAGAATGGCTAGAAAGACAACAGTGTTGAATATCAGGATGTTTAAATCTCCAAAATGTTTGCTAATAGAAATCCTTAAAAAGGGCTAAAAGGCGGTTGGCTAATGCTAGATTGCATGGAGTAAAGCAATCTAATACAATACCGAAAGTTATAATTAACCTATAAAGTTATAATTAAGTCCGTATGAGAAAACATTTTAATGAGTAAACTGCTTACAATATCAGTTGCATCCACGCGTGTGCCAACGATTTTCAATCGTATTTCATCATCTTGTTGTATTACAACTTCCTATAAAAGGCAATTTTTATGAACAAAAAGTTTAGACTTACAAAAGTAAAAAAGTTTTTCACACAATTTAGAAAAAAGAACAGATAATGTTTTATGAAATACAAGAAACACCAAAATTTCCATCAAATGAGAATATTCATGTAAATGTTTGGTAAGAAAAGAAGTTTGAAGTTTAATTTTGATTTCAAGAAAAGTTTTCTCTACTTCTCTTAAGTCCATAAGATAGTTCTTACCTCATGCTGTATTTGATTTTAAGTTGATCAACTAGTTTTTTTTATGAATTGGAAAGAGTGTTATTTGGATATTTGGTTTCATTTATCCTAACCGAATTTATAATTTAGATTTTTTTAAAACTAATACATTAAAATTTCAAAAGTGCACACTAGGTTCTATAGATATCTTTCATTCTTCCTTATGCAAAAAGCCAATAGTTGATAAACTTAACATGGCTAACAACAAAAAAAGAAATTTAGCTTCCCTCAACAGAAGTTAAATTATCATTTGGGTATAATAGTAAAAATATGGATCTGTTTTGTGTATTAAAGATTTTAACCATTATGGGGGAGGGGGGGGGGGCAATGACAATAAAACATATATAGTAATGTTGATGCGCTAATTTCTTATGCAAGTAATTTTAATTCCAATTAATAAATAAAGATATTTACTTCATCTTCTGTTCTGTAGCAAGGTGGATTAGAATTCGGATCAAACTGCATGTCGGATGGTATGGACTGAAAAAAAATATATATTCAAGTAAATTCTTATAAATCACACTTAAGATTACATATTTTACTATGTTCTTATTACATAAAAATGATTACTCATGCAATTATAATTAATTATATTTTAAATACAAATGTGTAATAATCTTGATAAATAAATATGCTTACATGTCTCGATATGAAACAGGACAAGGGTCCAATTTCAGTAAAGAGGCCAACCTGAAATTAATAAGAAGTTTCAATCAGGATAAGGTACCCACTAGTGACTATTTCGGCCGTTAGTCATCCTATAGAATTGGACCTTTTTGACTTTGTGAACAAATAACATTCTGAGTTAATTGCATGACAAAATGTTTGCATAAGGGGCCGTCTTCATATTAAAAATGTTACTAAATTTAAAATTTCCAATGGCAACACCCAATTTTAATAATTTAGAAATATTAAGCATCCTCGAAAACCCTTAAATCTAGCTTTTGTTACATTTGGCTGAATATTTGACGAGTTATTCAATCGAATCACTTGATGACCTTTGGGGGACCATCTCCAAAATGACGGGCGTAGTCTGTAGGTTTATTGAAGGGGGAAAAGAAACGTTTGGTTAAAGATCTTGAGGGAGGGGTCCTACAAGAGATGTATAGACAATGAGAATGAAGCCCTGATGTTATTTTTAGAATACTTTCCAATTTTTTTAATTCGAAATATTTTTTAAATAGAAAAGTAGGTATTGACAAGGTAGTCTGCCCAAGGTGTCCGTCTGTTCGTCCGTACTTCGGTGCTGAAATCGGTTGTATCCATCAGATCTTAAGAATTATTTTTATCATTGAAAAGGTATGACAGCAGAGACCTAACTTTCATACTTTTTGTTCTTTTGTCTGTATGTTCGGACAGACATCTGTCCTCTTGTCAGTCGACAAATGACCCATTAAATTAGCATTGAAACTTAATGTTTAGTCATTTAAATTTCTGTTGCCACATCAACAATATCACGAGAAACCTTAATTAAAATAAAAATTTTAAGGATTATTAATTTTTCCCATATAAATTAAATTGGTTTGGAATGACGTCATAAAATATAGCACAATGTGATTTTTTAAATGTTCATTATATTTGTTAACTAAGAAAGCGGTTCACAGTGTTACTTTTTTTGCTTAAAGAGCTAATTGGTATTAATTTACATTTCTTCAATTATCAATGCAAATTTTGTGTTTTTACATGTTTTATTACTAAATGTATTGGAAATATCAGGTTTTTTCAAATATTATAGTTGTTGATACTTAGTTAAGTATAATAATCTCATGTAATTTAAGGTGACATTTTCCAAACATTGTCAAATGTCAAGGAAAGGATGCTATAGGATTTGACTCATTCCATTTTACATAATTATTCTTCAAACTGCAAATAAATTTAGCAAACGATAAAGATTATTTATTTAATTTGCGAAAGAAAATTAATAAAAGTAGCCAATTTTTAGTGTTGAAGAGTTCAAATTTTGCAACTGAATGCTTGGTTTGTCTATATTTGTTCTAAGATTATAAATCATGTGCAGAAGTGGTTATAGGTGACAGTTAATATTACTAATACACTTGTGTGTTTCGACGAGAATTTCATTCAAGTATTTAAGGAACGGCGCATGTAGGCTTTTTAATTCTTTTAGAACTTCTTGTTCCAATAACAAGTTTATTTCTGCAATGTAGTTCGAATATTTTAAGTTTATTACGAAACAAATCACAGAAAAAAAATCTTTGAATATCATGAATCAACATTAAAGACATCTGTTATGTCATACTATAGTATAGAATTTTCAAGGTCTTTATTTAAAATTTTCCTTTTTTACAAGGCGGTGTTTGTTTATCGAATTCATATTTAATCTGGTATACATCCCCCTAAGGGGTTATTATAAACCATTTTTATCAACATATAAAAACCCTTTTTCCCCCTCCCAACATATAAAAACACAGACAAACCCTTTTTATAAACATATTATTCTTTTTGATCAGAAAAAGATACTACTCATAAAGATGTAGAATCTGCCAGTGCCAGCCTAAACCAGGCAGAAAAGTCAAAGTAAATTATATGCCATTTGGGTTAATTCAGAATGAAATTCTTATATTAAAAAAATTTATAAATTTGTGCATATGTTCTGCTATTCTTTTTTTTTACAATTACTTGTCAAATTAACGGTAAGCTGTTAAACCTAGTCAACATGAACTTATTAATAATATTTTCGAAATAGCTGAAGCCCTCTCTACTCAAGCCAGTTTCCAGCCTTCAGATAGCAAGCCTGCCTCATAACCCTAATTACATCGATTTAATTCTTGGCTAATTCTGCAGGTTTACAGATTAAGAAAATTGTAGGTACTCATGTCATATGATAATATTATGTGGCAGGTAAATGATCCCTTGAGCATTTGGCTGGAATACACTCAGCATAATATAAGATTCAGATTGAATTAAGATTAAATGGAATCTGAACATTGAAATTGGTATCAAGGCCAATTACATGGTGCCACAAAAACAAAATAGCCTAATTCATATCCAGGGACTTTTTAAGGTCTGATAAAGGCTTATTATGAAAAACTGCATCCCCATTTAAAAAAAATAGCTTTCACCACTTAAATGTCGACATTTTTCTGATAACTAGCATAAATGTGGGATAACCTGAAATATTCCAGTGTTTCGTTATAAGTTAACGTTAAAAAGGTGAAACCATATTTTTCCAAAATATATTTAAATTGTGATAAGAAAAACAACTGTAAATAGGCACAAAACAAACCAAAAACTATATCTGTTTTAAACAAAACATAGAACATATTTACACAGTATACTATTCAATGCAATTATATGCTTAATGCTTATTTCCAATAACTTACCTTATTGACTTGTGTCACTACAGCATCCAAGACTTCACCTTTGAAAGGGCGGAAAACAATTGCTTTGTATTTCACAGGATAGACAACAAAACCTCGACCCGGTTGAATAAAGCCAGCTCCAATGTTATCAATGGTTGTAACTGCTATCACAAAGCCATGTCTGGAAAAGAAATTTAAAATAACATAAGAATAGTATACAACAATACATAGTAATAACCTTATTATAATTGCTAATATTGCATCAATCACATTTACTGAATGTAACATTATCAAACATCTGAAATTTAACATTTATTTTTCAATTTTGGTGCAAAACATATTGAACATCAAAAAGATGGTTATACCATATATCTCTACCACTTTTAACTATAAATTCCTGTTAACTAAATTCCTGTTTTCTTTTTTGTTTTGTTATTATGATACTTACTTTCCTGTACATGTTCCTTCAACTTCGGTGAACAGCTTTTGCTTCACCGTTTCCAACAATTGAGGTCCGAAATACCTCGGATGAAGGAGAATTTCGTGTTCCAAAGAAATCTATTAAATAAAATCAATCATTGACAAATGTTTTAACCGGATTAGTAAATAATTAGCTTTGAAAAGTAAAACATGAAATTAAAAAGAAACACAGATATTATTATTACTTTTAAAAAAAATTAGCATTGATCGACCGTTAATAAAGGAAATTTAATTTGTTTTACTTATAAAACGGCAAGGTATAAAATATACCAAATTTGTAAAACCACCATGTTTAACGATTTTTGAAACAAATTTCCGAACTGCACTTAGATGCGAATAAAGAAATAACTTACATGATAAAACATAGTGAAGAGTGATTATTATTTTTTTTTAAATTAAGTTTATTAAAATGCCGCTACTCTTGCTAAATAAATAACAAAAGCGGGCTTTTCCTGCGAATTGCAAATGAAAACAATAATAAAGAAAGAAACGAGTTGAGATGTTTTCAGGAAGAAAAAGCATTCTGTAGAAATAAAATAGTATTAGCTTGTGTCAGTTGACGTACTCCAGTTTTCATTCTTACATTTCCTTCGATAGGCGCTCTGATTGGTGCTCAGTTCTCATTCACAATTGATTCACAAATAAATATGCTTAAGAAAGAATTAATTTCACGTCACTTTAACTTTATTAGTTGGTTTTCAAGTTTGATTTGGTTATAGTACTAAAGCGATTCTTTTACGTGCTACCTTAAGGGGGTATCACACGAGCGTTTTCCTCCAACCCAACTCCCAACGAAACTTTCTCCCCCCAATTTCGGCCCCCGCAAAGTTGTTAAAGTGTTGCCAGAGTATGAGAAGATTTCTCTTTTCCGACTGTCATAACTAAAACGATATCTCTACAGTAGGCGACAATTTATTAAAAATCGGACCTTTGGATTGATTTGAGTTTTATTTTATCGCATGCTTAGGATTTCTCTTATAATTATTAATTTTTCTTTCACCTTATTTTGTAATAAAACAAATAAACACTAAGAGATATAAGTTAAAAAGTTTTATTTTCCCAACTATAGATTGTTAAATTGCGTTGAGAGATATTTTGAAGACTATAAAATTGTTGGATTTTTGCTTAAAATGTCAAATAGTTTTTTTTACAAATTTTAAATTAAAGCTGATATACAGTATAGCTTTCACATTTAGAACAAAAGGGGCAATTTTACCCATCTACTTTACATATTATAGCAAATGATATATAAAATTATTGAATTAACGTAAGAAAGTCCTTAGAAAGTAGCTTTTTTCTTACAATTAAAGTTGAACTAAAAGCTGTGCTAAGGATTTTTTCTAAGATATATAAATAAATCTTGTGTGGAATTGGACCTAAGTAACAATTTCCGTTTAAAAAAAACCCTCAACTTTTCAACATTTTTTATCAAAAAAATAAGAAGATATATCAAATCAAAGAGTTTTATTTCCTCTTTGTGTCAAATAGCTTATTATACTTCAGATTGAAAATCAAAATATCGTGCATGTGAAATAAATAAACAGCTTGCAATTTGGCGCAATATGACCTGAAGATTTGGCTTCAACCAAATCAGAGCCGTGACGTCAGTGTAGCGACAGTCACCGATTCACCTGATTGGTTGTTGGGACCAAGTTGATCAACTCCGTCGCGATGAAACGACAGAGTTGTAGAAAATTTCTCCAACGCCTACGTCATAGCACGTGGCAATTTCCACCAATCATGGTTCGAACAGAAGTTGAGTTGAGGGTTGGGTTGGGGAAAAATCTCTCGTGTGATATGGCCTTTAGCTTCTCTGGTCAGTCCCCAACTTGCAAATCCAAGGACATTCCTCTCTTACAGTCATCCGCCGAAAAGTTAATTTAGGTCGGTCGCTTTTTCTTTATCCATTAGGTGCCTTCAAGAATATTTTAGTGGGATCAGTTGGTTTCATTCTGAGGATGTGCGTGTCCAATTCATCTTTAACGTCTCTTTTTAGGATCATTTGTGAGAGGGCAGCATTTGAAATTTTCGTTCAAGTTAAAGTTTGTAATTCTCTGTGGCCAACAAAACTTGCCAAATTTTCATTAAGCATTTTGTTTGAAATGCGTCAATTTTGTCTTCCAGTGATTTGGTTAATTTTCAACTTTCGGAGCCATAGAAAAGTTTAGATTTTACTCTCTTTGTAGAGATCTAAAAACATGGTGGGCTTTATTTTATCTTGATTTAATGTCGTCGTCTATGCCTCCTTCAGTAGTAACTGTTGAACCCAGATTGTTGAAAGAATTTGTCACTTCTACATCTATTCCATTTACATAAATTGGGTTTGGGTTACGGCTATTGATATTAGGGATTTTTTTTCCTTATTTAAAACAAGGTCAACTTTTTTGGCACATATTTCGAGCCTTGTTGTTTTTCTTAACATGTCCTCGAATTTAGAGGACATCAACATAATTTCGTCAGCGCATTCGAGATCTTCCAGTACGCTATCAAATTCCCATCTGTGATCTGATTCCAAGTTTTCGGCACTTCAGCATTGTTCCCATAATCCAGTTTATAATAATATTAAAGAGGATTCTGATAATAGGCACCTCTGTCAACAAATTTTTAAATGTTAAAATTGTCAGCTGTGCAGTGGTTCAAGCTGACTTGTCCTTTGCTTCTCTCATACAGACTCCGAATTAGAGATATTACTTTCGCGGGAAGTACATCTATAAAGAAATCTCTGAAGTTCAAATGAATGGTTGTATTTTGTTAAATGCTTTGTTCTACGATATTCCTTATAATAAAGATTTGGTTAAGAGTTTCTCGTACTCCACGAAAACCATTTATTTAATTTCAAGACAGCCTTTGGTGGGCCCTAGCTTTCTCTAGAATTATTGAGTTGGTATTATAGCTTTTAAGGTCTTTATGCCTCTTTCGAGACAGTCAATCCACATCAGCGGGGGTGTTCGCAGAGGACTAGTTCCCATGGGCTTTACCAGATAGATTTTTTTTACAGCAACTATCATCTTGCATTCTAGCCAGGTGACCAACCCGTTTTAGCCGTTGAAACTATATCAATTTGTCTGTAAATTTTGTAAAACTCTAAGTTAAATCTTCTTTGATATATTCCGTTAGCCTGGACACCTTTAACTATGCAGAGCAAAACTTTCTTCCCAAAGTACCCAAAGTCTCTTCATCGAGTAGAGTCCTTGTGTAAGTCCCTCGATTTTTTCCCTTCACGAAAACTAGCCCATTCAATACTTAGTTATTCCTCAATGCTTTTCCTAACTCTAAATTAAGACTCTAGAAAATGTTTTGAATGGTAGCGAAAGCAAACCAAGACCTCTCCAATTATTACAGTTAGTCAAATCACCTTTTTTTTGGAGGGGGGGGGGGGGGGGGGGATTTTGACAAATATTTGCGCTTCTTTCTTAAAATACGGGATCTTTCAGGGACATGGGATTTATTTTCCTCCATTCAAACTAGTTTTATAAGTTAATGCAGAGCGTCAGCTGACTTCTCAAGAGCAATTTTTAGGTAGTTCTGCAGTTATGATATCGTTACCGCAGGCTCTTTTGTTCTTTTGTATTCTAAGTGCATCTGCACTTTCTTCTTTAGTGATTTCTCCTACATCAACATCCAGCTCATCAACTTCCTCGAAAGGGTGCACAAAATCTGCTTTTTCTGAGCTTTGCTCAACATTTATAACTTCTTGAATGTGTATACGTGTTATCTTTCTCGGTGTGGTGTGGTTGTGGGGTAGGATATGTGACAAAAATATTTGCAAGTTTAATTGGTTTTGTTGGATTTTTTTTACATGGTCACTTTTGGGTTTGATTTTGTGAAATGGAAAAAAACGCATAACATATAATCTGTGCAAAAGCTAGTATGGAAACTGCCATACCTGCCATACCGGTTCCGGCGCCACTGATTGCCGGCATTACTTGCTCTCCGAGCATCCTCTGCTGGCATTTTTGAAAAGTTTCTCTTGTCATTTCCTGCCGATGTTTTCTCGTTTTCGTGTTCTTTTTGGTACTGCAGTTATATCTGTGCCCTATGTCGTGTTAATTTTGTACTATATATTCTTCTTTCTCTGTCGTGCTTTTTGTACTATTTTATCTTCTTTCTCTCATCGATTAACTTTAGGGTATCAGCAGTAATCGATTTTTTATGTTTTTCCTTGCTAAACCTAATACTATTTTGCAGTTGCATCATATCTTTTTATTTGTTCCAGTAATTCTCGATTTCGTCACCTCTCTCTAAATTTTCAAATCTTCAAGTGCCGAGAATTTAATTTTTAACTCGCACACATCTTCTCGCAGTTATGATATCGTTACCACTCCCGCCTTCGTCCTGGGTATACCTTCTCTCTTTGTGTGAGCAAAAATTTCCGTGTCTGTCTTACTTGACGAAGGTTTATAAGCGGGTCTCTGATCAAGCACACAAACCTGATATATATATGTACCAATGAAACTAGTTTTGAAACTAACTGTATGAAACTAGTTTTGAAAGTCCTAAATAGAACCTTGCTTGAATAATTATATTGATTTTTGGTTGCCCAGTCTATCAGACTTTTGTTTTGCTTTCTCACTAAAAATGATTTCTACACCTTTCTCGTATTTTAATTCATCTCCCAAATAGAGTATGCAGTACTTATTAGTTGTTCCAGTTTCTCCGAAGCCTGACCACCTAGCTTCAGATATACCCAGTGTGAAAATGTTGTAATTTATCATCTCTTTCACAACTGGTCTGATTCGAACCTGGTGCGTAGGTTCTATAGGGTACGACCTTCAATTTGAGTTTGGGCTGGGAATTGATCTCTTCCGCATATAAGGGTCCTTTCGGCTTTGCATGTTCTACACTGCTCAAAACAATTGGAGGAGCGCATGGTTTAAAGGGGAATGGGCGCGCTGGACCGCGGGTCTCCAAACTCAAGTGCCTCAGTGTTGATCCAATGGCGAAAAAACTATTTTCTCCATTCAAACTAGTTTTATAAGTTAATGCAGAGCGTCAGCTGACTTCTCAAGAGCAATTTTTAGGTAGTTCTGCAGTTATGATATCGTTACCGCAGGCTCTTTTGTTCTTTTGTATTCTAAGTGCATCTGCACTTTCTTCTTTAGTGATTTCTCCTACATCAACATCCAGCTCATCAACTTACTCGAAAGGGTGCACAAAATCTGCTTTTTCTGAGCTTTGCTCAACATTTATAACTTCTTTAAAGTTCTCTCTCCACTTTTTTTGTATTCATTTTTCGTCAGTTGAGTGTTTTCCTTCACTCCACTCTCACTCTATGCACTTAATAGACGTATAGTTTTATAAACTACTCAAAGATTGCCGGCAGTAGCGCCGGAACTTATTTTTTAGAGGTATGGCAAGAAATGCCTAAATCTACCCCATCCTCCCACTCTAGATGTTTTAAATATATAGCATTGTATTATTTAACAAATAAGTATTTTTCAATAAAATTAAAAAAATTCCCAATAGAATACGCACAGTGATTTTTCAAAGCCAGAATACAGTTACTTTTGGGACACCCTGTACTTATAAAAAAACATTTCAATGTTACCGACTAGAAAAAGATGTTGTGATTTAAATAAATTAGTTTATTTTTCAATGTCTGAAATTAAACAGCTATTTGGAAATATAAAATGCAGAAAGCAAACAAACTCTTTTATCTATATAGAAAATGTTAGTTAACATAAAAAGTTAATATTTCAAACAAAAAAATATGTATATATAATGATACATCATTAATTATGCCTAAAGGTTGATTTCTTTTAGTTGTTTTAGAAACAAACGCTTCAATTATATTCTCAATGTTTATATTTGACAAAAGCCCATTACTACAGATCCCCAGTAGGGGAATGTGTATACGTGTTATCTTTCTCGGTGTGGTGTGGTTGTGGGGTAGGATATGTGACAAAAATATTTGCAAGTTTAATTGGTTTTGTTGGATTTTTTTTACATGGTCACTTTTGGGTTTGATTTTGTGAAATGGAAAAAAACGCATAACATATAATCTGTGCAAAAGCTAGTATGGAAACTGCCATACCTGCCATACCGGTTCCGGCGCCACTGATTGCCGGCATTACTTGCTCTCCGAGCATCCTCTGCTGGCATTTTTGAAAAGTTTCTCTTGTCATTTCCTGCCGATGTTTTCTCGTTTTCGTGTTCTTTTTGGTACTGCAGTTATATCTGTGCCCTATGTCGTGCTAATTTTGTACTATATATTCTTCTTTCTCTGTCGTGCTTTTTGTACTATTTTATCTTCTTTCTCTCATCGATTAACTTTAGGGTATCAGCAGTAATCGATTTTTTATGTTTTTCCTTGCTAAACCTAATACTATTTTGCAGTTGCATCATATCTTTTTATTTGTTCCAGTAATTCTCGATTTCGTCACCTCTCTCTAAATTTTCAAATCTTCAAGTGCCGAGAATTTAATTTTTAACTCGCACACATCTTCTCGCAGTTCTGATATGCAGTTATGATATCGTTACCACTCCCGCCTTCGTCCTGGGTATACCTTCTCTCTTTGTGTGAGCAAAAATTTCCGTGTCTGTCTTACTTGACGAAGGTTTATAAGCGGGTCTCTGATCAAGCACACAAACCTGATATATATATGTACCAATGAAACTAGTTTTGAAACTAACTGTATGAAACTAGTTTTGAAAGTCCTAAATAGAACCTTGCTTGAATAATTATAATGATTTTTGGTTGCCCAGTCTATCAGACTTTTGTTTTGCTTTCTCACTAAAAATGATTTCTACACCTTTCTCGTATTTTAATTCATCTCCCAAATAGAGTATGCAGTACTTATTAGTTGTTCCAGTTTCTCCGAAGCCTGACCACCTAGCTTCAGATATACCCAGTGTGAAAATGTTGTAATTTATCATCTCTTTCACAACTGGTCTGATTCGAACCTGGTGCGTAGGTTCTATAGGGTACGACCTTCAATTTGAGTTTGGGCTGGGAATTGATCTCTTCCGCATATAAGGGTCCTTTCGGCTTTGCATGTTCTACACTGCTCAAAACAATTGGAGGAGCGCATGGTTTAAAGAGGAATGTCTCCAAACTCAAGTGCCTCAGTGTTGATCCAATGGCGAAAAAACTATTTTCTCTGCCACATTTCTCCGGCTGTATTGAATATTTTTAATAATAAATGTAGATAACTTGAAGGTTTCTATCTTCCCACTTTTTAGCCTACTTTTCTTTTTTTTTAATTCGAAAGAATTAAAAAAATGAAAAAGTAGGTATTGACATGCGGACGATGTCCGTCTGTCTGTCTGTCCGTACCCCCCCTTCCAAAATCGGTTCTATCCATCGGATCTTAAAAATTCTTTTTTTGTTAGAAAGCTATGACCTCAGATACCCAACTTTCATACTTTTTGTCCGTCTGTCTGTACGTCCGGACGGACATAAATCTACTATCTGTCGGCGAATTTCCCATTGAATTAGCATTGAAATTCAATTTTGAGTCATTTAAATCACTGTTGCCAAATCAACAATGGCATGAGAAACTTTATTTATTTAAACATATTTGAAGCAAAATAATATTTTCATGAATCAGTTTGGAATGACGTCATAAAATGTAGCACAATTTGATTCTTTGATTATTCATTATTTATCTACCAAACAAGCGGCAAGGCATACTTTTGCATGCAATTATGCTTAGTTTTAATTTACATTTCTTATTTTTTAATGCAGTTCGGAGTAGTTTCATTACTTTTGTTATTAATAAATATTTAATTATTCTTCGAACTACAAATAAATCACGAGCAGATGATAAATAATATTTAATTTATTTGCGAAAGAATTTTAAGGAAAATAGTTGATTTTGGCTTTTAGAAGTTTAAATTATAGGTGGGTGCTGTGTTTCGATTTTTTTTTCTAATGTGTATAAATCTAGTGTAGAAACGGCTGTTGATGATATTTACTTTAGGAACCTAGTTTTTTTCCCCGATTAGAACTTCAGTAAGTATTTAAGTAACATGAAAGTAGGCTATTTTAGTTCTTTATGAACTTCTTGTTGAAATTGCTTCGAATATTTTGTGTAAAATTATTTATTGAAAATTAAAAAATATTCGAACCAATTTCAAAAAGTGTGAAGGTCAGGACTTGTAAGTCAGCTACATTTATCACAAAAAAATCCGCTTGTAAAAATATTCAATACAGCCGGAGAAATGTGGCAGAGAAAATATTTTTTCTCCTTAGGATTAACACTGATGCATTTTGCTTTGGAGACCCCCGGTCCAGCGCGCCCATTCCCCCTTAAACCCTTTCACCCCCCCCCCCCCCATGATTTGATTTGGAATTATCAGATGGATATTTTTAGCCTACTTTTCTTTTTTTAATTCGAAAGAATTAAAAAAAGTAGGTATTAAGTAGGTAAAAAGTAGGTATTGAGTAGGTAAAAAGTAGTTATTGACATGCGGTCGATGTCCGTCCGTCTGTCCGTACCCCCCTTCCAAAATCGGTTCTATCCATCTGATCTTAAAAATTCTTTTTTTGTTAGAAAGCTATGACCTCAGAGACCCAACTTTCATACTTTTTGTCTGCCTGTCTGTACGTCCGGACGGATATAAATTTACTGTCTGTCGGCGAATTTCCCATTGAATTAGCATTGGAATTCAATTTTGAGTCATTTAAATCCCTGTTGCCAAATCAACAATTGCATGAGAAACTTTATTTATTTAAATATATTTGAAGCCAAATAATCTTTTCATGAATCAGTTTGGAATGACGTCATAAAATGTAGCACAATGTGATTCTTTGATTGTTCATTTATTGTTTACCAAGAAACCGGCAAGGCATATTTTTTATGCTTAGCTTTAATTTACATTTCGTATTTTTTAAATGCAGTTTGGAGTAGTTCCATTACTTTTGTTAGTAATAAATATTTTATTATTCTTTGAACTACAAATAAATCGAGCAGACGATAAATAATATTTAATTAATTTGCGAAAGAATATTACGGAAAATAGTTGATTTTGGCTTTTAGAAGTTTAAATTATAGCTGGGTGCTGTGTTTCGATTTTTTTTCTAATGTGTGTAAATCTAGTGTAGAAACGGTTGTTGACGATATTTGCTGTTAAGATTCTAGTTGTTTCCCAATTAGAATTTCAGTAAGTATTTAAGTAACAGGGAAGTAGGCTATTTTAGTTCTTTAAGAACTTCTTGTTTTTCTATAGAGTTATATTTTCTTTTTGTATCATTAGATGAAAGAATTATGTCTTTTGAAGAATTAAATAATGTTTGTTTTAATTAAATGAAAATATGAAAAACATGGTAAAATAAAATTCACTCTGGAACAATTTTATAAAATAAATTGACCCTAAATTCTTCATGCTTGCATTTTTGGAAGTTTAAAAATTTATTTTAACTATTTTTAATAAATAAAGGTTTTAAAAAATTATAACAATAATTTATTCAAAGGTTATGATTCTATTTTTTTCTAAAAAGTTTAGTTAAAAAATTACCCCCTCCCCTGTTTTTTACCATTTAATTCTGGCTGCATAATGAATCTCTTGCACAAAGCTTAGATTTTTGGAATAAAAAATAAAAAGTTGGGACCGAAAGGGTTAACAAAAGTACACAAAGTGCTCCCTTAATTGTTTTGAGCAGTGTATACAATAAGAATTTTGTTTCTTGTGGTTTCTGAAAAAAAAACCACGTTTTTTTACGGGGATGGATGCAGGTCAACCTTCCTCATTTACCCCTGCTTTGGGTAAACTGGTAAGTAGGGTAAACTTGCTGTATAGAGAAGAGCAAACTCTATTCGATGGCTAAGTTTCTCTACAAAACGTCCCACAATTGAAGAGATTAGTGGAAGAACGTGCTAAGTGACATTTTTGAAATATTGAGATTTTTGTGTCAATGAACATATTACTAACTACTTTAACGATAACAAGTTTCTCCATTTTCCTAAAAACGAAATACTTTGAAGCTCATTTTCTCGTTTTTACTTTTTTGCCACTTAGCACATTCGTCCCTTAACCTCTTCAATTTATTCCTGGACATCCGTAGACTCTTCAAGGTTGTACAATACATGAAAAAATAAAGAGAACGAAATAGACTTGCTCTTCTATGCATGTCCAATATTTGGGAACATTTAAAATGAAGTACAAACTCCCCACTTATCCATAAAAATTCCTTCATATTTCCGATATTTCTATTTGTTAACAGGAAATAAAATCGAAAATAAAATTAGAATCGAGTTACGTAAATATGATCAAGCATAAAAAAAATAAATGAAAAAATAATATTTACTATCTTATAGTGAATGAACGAGGAATTATTCCTTTATTCATTGAGATAGAAAAATAAATGTATACTATTGGGTACTGAAAAGGACTTAAAAGGTTTAAAGTAAAAACTTTGAACTATGTTATAGTATATCTATCCCGTATTACTCTTCATTTATGCCGCCTTTATTTAAATATTAAAATGTCAAGTCTTTTCTATTGAATTTAAACAATGGTTATATATAAACGAATTTTGAATCATAAGAAAAACAATTAATGTTTTATTTTCAGCTGTTTTACAATAATGTATGCTAACAATGAAATTAAGTAACAAAGCTTATTTTTGTCATTCCAGCTTCAACTTTTGCCTAAGAAGTTTCTTCGCACAGTTTGTCTGATTTTAATAAATATTTTGTACCCTAATTGCCTAACTGTGACACCAGAAATACCGATTTAAAGAAAATCATCTTAGCTGCATCGGTATGTTATTATTTTGTAGGTACAGTAAATTTTTTAAGGGTTACATGAAGTTTAAGGATTATATGCATTATAAGGAAGCATTATAAATACATGAATCCTCAAAACTTTCATATAAATGATGTGTGTTTCAATAAATTTAATTTTTCTTTACAAATACTCATTTGAATTCATTTACAAACAAATAGTAGAGGAAATATCTTGTATGTCTTATCATTATTATCTCATCTCATTTGTTTATGTGTTTGTTTTAAGCTATAAGTTTGTATTATCCTGTACGGGATTTTTTCCTCTTGACGTGTGAAACGGTAATTTTATATCGTTTCTTTTGTATTTTTTTGTTCTTGTAATAATAAAGATTATTACTATAAATGGTAACTCATGGAGGTACTTTATCTACTTCTTTACTTAATAAATTTTGAATTAAATTTCTAAGAATTGTTACTAGTTAATTAGTTAACGTATATTTTGAGAAATTTTAAAATGTATCCGAAAATATCCTAGGTGTAAAAACGCCATTGACTGCCACTGTAATTCATCAACTGCACCAATGATTGACTGATAGTTTGTTTTACAACCAACAACGTTATTATGAAATTAAAAATAATAAATGACATTACAATATATTTCGTTCATAAAGTATCTCTGTCAATAAAATTTATGTGTAGCTAAAGTGGTTAGACAGAAACAGTAAATTTAGAGGGCAGATGATTTTTTAGCATGATAAATAAAAACTCTCAAAGTAACTTCCACAATAGTACTTTAAGGCATAGTTATAGATGTGTTTGGTGATTAACGTTTCACTAGAGCAACACATAAAAACTAAACTCCTCGGCGCAACAGTCCATTAGTGGGCCAAGGCCTGCCGTGCCCATTTCAGCTTTCGTGACCTAGAGCAGCACATGACTGTCTTAATTTAGAATCAGGGTCAGGTACAAAGGCTACGCCTGAGCTTGTTACACATTACCGTATGTGATTTTTTTTTGTACGAACAGATGAAAAGTAATAAAATTTTGGTATTGAAATTGTATAAATGTTATTTTTTTTAGTTTTTTTTTAAGAAATACCATAATTAGTAGATATTTTTAAAATATATTTTTGGAGTTTGTTATATTTTTAGTTTATTACTTAAACAATGTACACAGAAGCTATTGTGAGATTTAGGAAACCAATGAGTTTACCTTCAAAAATTTATCTAAAAAATGACTTATATAACTATTTTTTTGCATCTTGAAAGAACAAAATGTTCTTTTCAAGTATTTGTGTTTTTATTTTTCTAGCAAAACTCTTTATTTTTACCTATTTAAGGGGATACGGTACCCAAAAATTGGTCAAAATATCGATTTTTCAGTTTTTACTTTTTATTATTCACAATATCTTTCTGAACATTTACTGAAAGTTTTATAATAATATCTTTTGTAGAAAAAAGTTATTAAACATTTTCTGGAGTCATTCCTATAAGTTTGAATACGTATTTCGTCTGCTTTCAACCTGTTTTCTCTGTTTCGCGTTTTTCAATTCTTGTGTTTAATAAATCCCCAAGTCTTTTTTGCTAATTAAGTTACAATTTTGGCCTGTGTTCTTATATAACTGGTGCACAAAATTGTGCATGGAATAAGGTCTACTATGCATAGATTTTTTTTTAAAAAAAAAGTTGAATTCAATAATTTGTAAAATTGTGTTGATATTTTGAGATTTTCAGTATAAATGCATGCAACTTTTTTACTGTAGATCACATTTTAAAATCCATGCACAGTTTTCAAGCAAATAGTTCCAAAAACAAGCTATAAAAGTTTGGTGGAGTTATTCTTAAAATTGAAAGAGAAGTAGCGTTTCAAAAAAGTTAAAAACCTTTTTTTTAAAAAAAGAGAAAAAACTACTTGTAAATATTTTTTTATTGCTGAGAAATGTTTAGTTAGAGTAAACATTATATAAAAACACTATAATTTACAAGTTTATGTTATTATTGCTAAAAATAATATTTTAGGTACCGTATCCCCTTAAAGTTCGTGCGATTTTTCAAGTTTTCAGATGAAATGAATTGCTAAATATGATACATAGAACCAATGATAGATTGATGCCGTATAATTATTAGTTTTATCATGTAACTGTACGCCAGAGGGAGAGCCTTGTTTCAATGTAACTGTCGTATAGAAAAGATATGTAGAGGAAGATATTTTCCAAATTTCAGGGAAACTTATTGTATTTTTAAGTGATTCCTTCGAGGCAGACATGGAACAGTGCTTGCAGTATACATGCTTACTCGGGAGCCGAAGTAGTTGGGTGAGTGGTTCCTTTCTGCATGCCATCATCGTTCTCTGTGCGTTGCGGGTACGGAGGTATGTGTTATGAATAACTTTATTTCACCCAGATTTTACAGCAATACCTCGATTATCCGTCCCTCTGTTATCCGGAACTCTCTATTAACCGACCGTCAAACAATTTCTCCAACAAGGTCATTCTCGGTTGTTCATAAAACCCCCCACAAAATAAGCAATTTTACAGAACTCCAGATAGATAGAACAGATATTCCAGAACATATATTAAAAACATAAGAATGGATGTTAAAAATATTCTAGCACTTTCTCTTTGCTAGGAAGTCTCATTTTCATAGTTTACACTGCAAAATCAGAGCGAATTTTGTTGTAGAATATGGTGATTTTTCACGTTGGTGAATTTAAGGTACGCAGACTTTGGGCGATCCTCTGTAATATAAGTTTTTCTATTTAATGGAGAATATATTTTATACGGAATTTTCGATTATCCGACCTACCTCCGGTCTCAATTAAACCGGATAATCGAGGTTCTACTGTATTTCAAAGCGATACTCACACATCGGCTACAAAATCGATTCTAAAATATTTCATTCCTCGTATTTATGTAATGACTGGTGAACAAATATTCATTTGTCGATGCGAATCACTAAAAAGTCTTTGCAAAAGAATTGCTACCTTAACACAAAATTATTATTCCAACGAATCAATTTGGAGAGAATTTTACCCTGTACGCAGTTTTTACTGCACTAAAAGTACATGATAAAGAAACTGGTTTTACAGAATTATAAGTGTTAATGAAATTTCAATAAAAAAATTCTTTTTTTTTATAAATTGATAATACACATTTATAAATGGATTAAATTTATTTTTGGTTAGCATGCAAAAATTTCCATCCCAGAAAAAAGTCAATTTTTTTTTATACCTCCAAGTAAGGCCAAAACACATTTTTTTTTGCTTTCTCTACACTTTAGAATATAAAGAACTTAACTTCGCATAACATTTGAAAATCTAAATATGTTAATGCTTTTTTAAGCTATGCATCTATAAGATTTCCCTTTAATAGTAATGATTGGTAGTACATAATTATCTCTAGTTAGTTTTTTTTTAAATTAAATTTAAAACACATACGAAATAATTAAAAAATATTGAAAGCAGTAGGATTCCCACTTTAAGCATTTTTACTCACTTTAATATCAAATTTAACTAATAAAGTATTTTAATATATTGTACCAAGAGTTAAACATTTGCTTAAAATAGATTTACGTTCCTGAATTTAAACAATAGTTATACTTTCAAAAATAAATGAGTGAAGTAAATGGGAATTTTCGATATGGATAATAAACGAAAACAGTTGTAGGGATTGATGATTAAGAGTCATAAACTCAAAGTACTATCATATGTCTCTATTGATTCTCATAGTGGTCCTCATAATCCAGTCCGAGGCAATAATAAAAGCAGTCCGGAAGGACACAGCTTTGCCTCACGCCTGTTTTAGCTTCCACACTACGTTTATAACGTAAAAAGTGGAAGGTTTTATAATCGTTCAGTCTGTCCGTCAGTCCGTCTGTCTGTCACCCACTTTCATAAACTAAACTACAAATGCTACAGGTAAGTGTGACACGTCAAAAAATTCAGCGCATCGAAATTAGAAGACATTTAAAATCTCAGAAAAAAAATTTGAATTCGTAGTAATTCAATTATTTAAAAAACTGCAAAATTTAATGCTCATTTAAAAAGCATAGGAAGCCATTTTCATTAGAATTAAATCACCATTGCCATTCGCAACAATCACTCGAGAAACTTTAATTCTTTTAAATAATAAATTAAAAGAAATTTATTTTGAGACATCAATCAGTTTGAAATGACGTCATATATATTTCGCTAAGAGATTCTTTGTATGTTTATATGAAATGTTTTGGTTCTATTTAAAAGAAAGGAATATTACCTATTTATTCTTTGAAATAGAAATTAATTTTTGCAAACGACAATAATTATTGAATAAATAATTGTTGAATTTTCGAAATACAATAAATGAAACTAGTTAAATTTAGCGTGTAAATGTTTAATATAGAAAAAATACTGTGTTTGGCGCGTTTTTCAATGTGTTCATCACTTAAATGTTGTGTGGAAGCTGGTTAAGGGACAGATTCTGTTACAAACCAACTTGTTTATTTCAAATTTTTTCTGCAAGCAAGTCATTCACAATCGTCCTAGTATTGCTATCTGAAAAGATATCTCTTATAATTTATAATTTTTTTTGTGGTAATCCATACATTCTCAGAATTTTCCATAAGCACATTCTATTAATGCTATCTTGAAAAAACCAATGAAATTCAGATTGCTTCATTTCGTTCAGCACATTGATCTCTGTAATATTCCACAGAATGAACATCTGGTTTATGGTGCTCCTTCCTTTTCTAAATCCTGCTTGTTCAACTTCAATTACTTCATAGACTTTATTTCTTATTCTGTTCATAATTACTCTTGAAGAAATCTTTCCTTGTACTGATAATAGGCTAAATACTCTCCAAATAATGCACTCAGTTAAAATTCCCTTTTGGGGGCGGTTGCGTTGGGTGCCTACTCAGGTGTCGGCTCGTCTCTTGTGGTTCTAAATTACGATGCCTGTTGCCAATAGCCCTCGTGTAGCTCTAGTGCGACGATAATTGAAAACTAATCTAACCCTTTTGTGGGATCTTTACTATGTTTGCCTCTCTCCACGATCAAGGGACCTTTTCCTCAGTCCAGATCAAGTTAAAAAAAAATATGCAAAACCGTAGATGAAACTTCTGTATCTTATTTGATAACTTCTAGAGGAATATAATCATTGCTTTTTGGTATTTTAGTTCTTTAATTGCATCATTTATTCTGGACTTGCTATCTCTCCAGTTTCAATATCTGATTTTAACTTATCTTTAAATTGAGTTTTAATACTTGTGCTTATTGTATTAACTCTTTCCGTTAAGCAATTCCTGAAAATGCTCCTTTCATCTTTTTACTTTCTCTATTTCTTTTGTCATGAGTTTACCACTTTTACATTTGATAGCACACTCAGTGTGCGTTGCTCTGCTGCAAAGTTTCTTATTGAGTTTATAAACCTCACTGGTATCGCAAGCTTCACTAGTTCTCTGAGCTTCCTTTGCAAGCGATTGTTAGTAGTTTCTCTTGTCGTTCCGGGGTGAGCATTACTCGTTTTTGTGAAAGTCATTTTACTCCTCTTAGTGTCTTTTCCTGACTTGATCATATTTGGTTATCTTTATTTTCTTCCGTTTTCCCACTAATTTAAGTGTATCACCAAAAATCCATTCGGATATTTTCTTCTTATTTTAATTCCCGGAACTTCTTTTGATGTTTTGTTATACATTTCATTGCATCTTCCAAATCATCATCGTTGCCAGAAGGTTCGGTTAATGCAGCAAACTTGATGTTTAGTTCAGGTCTTGGTTTGTTTTTGAGTTTTTCAACTTATCGATGTTGTACCTTTTTTTACGTCTTTTGAATCTTTTGCTCTTATCAAGTTTTAGTTTCAAGGTTCCAGTCAGTAAAACGCGTGGTCGAATACACCATCCGCTCTTCTCTTTACTCTAACATCACCACAGTAACCTCTTGTATTAAGTATTTATTGCAATATGATCAGTTGGGTACCATACCTTCCGTTTGGAAAGATACATGTAATTTCATGGATGTTTTTGTCCTTGGAAAAACTACCTCCAATTATAAGATTGTTCATCTCGATCGCTGTAAAGAGTTCATCGCTTTCGTTCTGATCGCCGATTGCTACCATTCCAATAGCTCTTTCTTCTTCCGTTGTTTATTTTCCAATTTTAGCGTTTAGATCATCCATTAGAATCACAAAATCATATCTGTGTATCATCTAAAACATTCTTTAGTTGGTCATATAACACCACCTATGTGTCCTCCCTTGCCTCGTTTGTAGGGGCAAGCGCTTGAAAGATGGTTAACTTAGTAAATTTCAACAGAACCTTCAGGTGATAATTCTGTCATTTATTGGTGCCCAATTCATTAGACTACTTTTTGCTTTCTTACTTAAGAGGGACTGTCAGTCCCATACAGCTAATGCATTAGTTTTGAAATCACAACTTTTGAAAAGAATTGTTTTGCCATGTTTTCCTTTTTTCACCAGGTATGGGAATCATCATAACATCAATTTAGAACAAAATTAAAAAGAAAATAACATCTGGTTATTTAATTATTAATTGATAAAGTTTTAAAATAGTGTCGCCATCTGTTGTATATTTTGGAATTTCAAAACTTCAAAAATATATAATTAAATAACTAGATAACATTTTCGTTTCAAATTGGTTTCATTTCGATGTTGTGTGGATTCCCATACCTAGGTAAAAAGGTCTTTCATGGCAAAGCAATACTTCTGCGGAAATTGTGATACCAAAACTAATGCATTAGCTCTATGGGACTGACAATCCCTCTTAAATCTTTGCATGCACCTTTTGCATGGTATTTCACGCCCCCTGAATATAGGATAGTGTAATCATCATCTTCTTAATTTCAACAAATGCAGTCCATCGGGATTCTGTAACCCTGAGAATGTCTAATTTGTAATTTATCATATTATTTACAACTTGTTTCGTCTTTCCAATCTGGTACGTTGTGCAGACATTCCATGTACCAAAATTGAGTCTTGTTTTGGGATGAGTGAAGGATTTCATAGACACCTTCTCCCAGAATATGATCATAGAAACAATACTAGCAGTTTCTGTATCGAGTTTTTTTTTTTTTACTTGTGTGTTGGGCCCATACCAACTCTCCTCTTTTCTCAATCCGTTTTGGGACCGGCTATGACGTAGCTGAACAGAGTTGTTTTACAACAATCAATGCTTGTAAATGAAAATGAGAACTTTAATTATTTTAGACATTTTATTTGTATCTTTCCTGGACCGTTGCGTAAAGTTTTCATCAAATTCAGTACTTCTGTTCTAAAATTTTTCAACTATAGCTCAAAGAAATGATTGTGGGACTCAGCTTTTAACTACGTTGGTATGTTATTACTTTTAAAAAAAATAAAATGCAATAATCACCCTTTAATCTATTTCATCAATAATCTTTTAAATACTTCGACTTTTACATGTAAGGGGATTCACAGTTCTGTGATACACGGAGGAAATAAACATATTTCGCTTGAGATAAAATGTGTAATGGAGATCGAAATAAGGAACTTTTAACGATGCATTTTTTAGCAAAATATTAATTGAAGTGAAAGGTAAAATTTACTGCCATTATAGAAACTAGTTGTTTACAAAAAAACCTTAAGAAATAAACTAGTTTAAAAGGTCTTGTGCAGGGCAAGCCCGCCGTAGTCCAATATCGTAGACCTGCGGGGCTGGTAATGTTTCTATTAGGCTACAGTTTGGTTGCATGCTCATGTGTTGACTTCGTTACTTGTCTGTGGTTTATAATTACGAGGATCGTCACTTATGTACTCAATTTTCTCTAGTTCAAAATTAATTTAACACCAAATCACTAGTTCCAAAATACCTTTTTTAAAACAATAAGGAATTAGGTCTAGAATACGTCGTTTGGCGTGTGGAGAAACTATTATTAGTTGCCAAATATCAAAAACATTCAGATATTTAAACCATTTCTTTCTCTATGCGTTTGTTTCCATTAGCTATTTTTACTATTCCTCAAGGGAAAAGTTGTCAATTAAATATAAAGAATCAAGTCAACATGCTAAACAGTGTATTCTAGTACTGTGTCTTATCAACTATAAATAAGTTGCATTAGTTGAATGTTTATGTAATAATTTTAGAGTATTTACAATTTTTAAAAATAAAACGTAATGATCAGTTAGAATGATTGCATACCATAAAATCAATGGAGATTATTTTGGAAAACGTAACTTGGTTATTTTGATTCAAGTAATAGTTTATTCAGCTAGTATTTATTCAATATTAATGTTAGAGGTGTTTCTCTTTAAGGGGACGCGGTACCCAAAAAACTAAATCCAGTACTTTTATTGCTAGCATTCAAATTAAACTATTTTTACAAAGAACTAACATTCAATAAACATATACGAAAAAATAATAAATATTAAAACGTAAGTTTTTTTAAAAAATTAAAAAATTAAAAATTTTTAACGTTTTTTCAAAATGCTACTCTTCCTACAATTTAAAGAATTTTGTAATGGATTTTTTTTCAAAATGTTCCCACAACATCTATTAATAAAAGTTGGTATGGATATTGAGCTATCAGTTAAATAAAAAAAAGTTATGTAGCTTTATGTATAAAAATGGCTAAAAAATAAGATTTTTTGTAAATTTTCACCTTCAGCATTTTTTTAAAAAAAATCTATTCACACTAGACCTTATCCCATACCAACTTTTGTTAAACGCACATGTTTCAACACAGGAAAAAAAATTGGAGCTCTACATTAATTTACCTAAAAGCCTTAGGGTTTTAACCATTCACAAGCTGAAAAAATTAAAATTTAAAAAATCAACATAAAATTTCAAAAACCATTTTACCAAACCACTATATCATTTTCAATAAACCTCCACCATTATAATAGAATCCTTCTTTTTTTGCAATATCCTTAGCTCACAACATTCGAGCATGTTTAATTATTTTCTGGGCAGCCCTAAATTTTGGGTAATGCGTCCCCTTGGAATAAAACTTGTAATTTTCTCAAAATAAGCAATATTTATATTTAAATCTACAGCTTTGCATTTTATTTAGTTATGAAGAAAATGAAATTTAGTGTATGAAAAAGCTTAACTTAACTTATAAAAAACTAAACTTATAAAAAACTAAACTTATGAAAAAGAAAGTTTAATAAGTTTATGCGGTGGTAATTGTCTATTATTAAGAACACAGAAAAGTCCATAAAACTAATAATATTTGTCCCTATGAGGTTACACCTATTGGTTTTTCAAATCTTTATATATCTATAGTAATACCCCTTTTCCATGCTTGAGGATTTGCTGTTCTATGAATGCTATATCAAATGAATCACAGATAATCTAAAACTAAGTTGTATTTGTTTATCCTCAATGTAGATGGGATATATATTTTACTAGTTATAAAATTTATTTATGCGTTATTTGTTATTTTCCAAGATGTTTGTCAATATTTTAAATTTACTAAAGTTATAGCCATTGTAGCTGCCTCAGTAACCCAGAGTCTACCAAAAGGTGGAAATGAGCTACTTCGGCTTTTATACTACTGATTACGTTGGAATCTAGAATAGTGGTGCGAACGCAGTAGTAAATCAGCGCCATCTAGCGTGTGGATGATAATTGATGTTGCGTGTATGGTAACGTCAACAGGCTAAGGTCATTAAAAACACAAAAGTTTAATTTTGCCCTATATTTTTATTCTTTTAACTCATTTTAAACACATTTTAACAATGGCAGATCGAAGCAGCGTTCCAAATTAAATACATGTATTGTTGTTAAATATACCTCTGTTGTTAAACATACCTCTGTTACACTATGTGCTAACAATGAAAATGAGCCAAATTTTGTCATTCTAGCGGTAGATCTCACACACGAAACTGCTTTTTTTTAAGTTAGTCTTATAAAATAAATTAATTTATCACCAAAATGGCTCAACTGAAGAACAGATTGAGCAGATCTAGTCTCTTAACACATAGGTATGTTGTTCAGTTTTACTTAAAGTAAAATTTTATTTTTAAAATGTATAAAAATTATTTATTAAATTGAAAATTTCAGAAATTCCAAATTTTATTTGTCTTTCACCACTCATTTAACATTTTTTAATTATTATTTCTTGTTATCTTATTTCTATCTTCCTTGAAAGGAATTTACATTTCAATCCTCATTCAATAAAGTCATAGAATAAATTAATTTCGAAAATTAATATTTGTTATTAAAAAGATTCGATTTTTAATATTTGTTATTAAAAAGAAGCATTCAACTGTTGTATATGTGCAATTAATACAGAATTTATCTTAATTTTCTACATAATTATAATTTTCTTAAAAAATAACACAACTCTGATATATTTAAGTATTGTGCATTAGAAAAAAGTTTTTATTCATTACAGTTCACTGTAAAGTCGTCAAACCGTATCCTCTGAAATACTTGTGCTACATCAAGTGAGATCTTCAATTCTCCAAGTGGACTTAGGTTCACAAACATATATTGAATTTCTCGTATCTCATCATTTTCATAGGTTAAGGTAAGTTTTTAAATCTTTAGCGTTTTTTAAAAATCTTATTAAAATCTAGTCAAGTTGTTCTATGATTTTTATAACATTGAAGATGTTGTACAGTTATTAATTATTTCTTAGTCGTAACTACTATTCTAATTAAGAAGCTGTAATACAGTTAAGCTGAAGCACATCAAAAATAACTTTATGCATACAAACAAAATATTTTAGAATTATAATTTAAATTTTTTTCGGTATTGTTAGTGTTTCTCACGGGTTTTACAACAAAATTAAGAAAGTGTCCTAATTACAATGTATCAAGGTTAAAACAAATGATAAATATTTACCTAATATGCTGTTTTCCCATTTCTTTGGTATGTTTATACATCAATATGGAATAAAAAGCTTATTTAACTAATCTTGTAACCTTGCACAAAATAAAAATCATATGAAATTAAAGAGCGTTTTTGCAAATAATTCTTTAATTGCTGAACAATATTTCTTGGTATCTAGCATTTAAAAAATTCTACAATTCCGAATTTAATTATTGCTGTTTGTATCGATAAGTATAAAATAAGGTTTTAAATCTAACACAAATCGTAAATTTAAAAAAATTCATAAAATGTTGATTTCAATAAATAAAATAAAAATGTAGTAATAAAGCGTAAACGTGACGTGAATTTTTAAAGATGTTTGGGGAAGAATTTTTCTGCTTTTAGTTGATGACTTTCTATTCTATTGTTGTTAAGTGTAACTCTGTAGAATTAATTTCGAGAAAAGGAATAAAAGTTGCTATGTGCGATTATGCCCGCTCCTTGAAAATATGATGTACACTTTGATCTTATTCTGTAGTATTTGATAACTCTCAGTATGTCAGGTTGTTTGTACTAGTTATATACTTCATGATTATAGACTTCTCCATGCGTTTTAATGTTTTTTCGTTAACTGCTCTAAAGATTGATCGAAGCATATTTCTTTCAAAACTCAGTAGTCTGTTTTCTTCTATTTTTTTTATTGTCCAAGTCTCTCTGCCATAAAGGATTACTAGTCTGAAAAGGGTTTTCGATAAGTTTACTTTGGTATTAATTGAAAGGAATTTCGAATTAAGTTGGTTTGTCAGACCAAAGTAATATCTATTTGTCATCAAGAGTCAGTTCCTAACATTAATTTTAATGTTTTTTTAATGATAACAATCATGGCGTAGTATTTAAACTGTGCGACTCCTACAAAAGCGTAGTTTCCAATACTGAGTGGTTGTACAGCTGGGGAAAAAAAACGATCCACCCTTCATTTTTCGGCTGCTATTGGTCAAGGAATTTTGTGAAAGGTGTCATTTTTCAGGAAATAGCGTAAGGAATTCAGAACTGGCAACCAAAATTGTATAAGGGGTCGTCTACATATTAAAATGAGTACCAACTTTGAAAATTTCAATGGCAACACCCAATTTTTTTACATAAAAATGTTCAGCACCGTCAAAATACCTCAGGTATAAAAAATAATTATTCATTTTGCATTATTTGCTGAGATATTAAAGCATTAATTTTCAACTCGTTTAGGGGGAAATCTCCAAATTGAAAAAGGTAATATTTAGGGTGTTTTTTCGAAACGACAAGCTAGCAAAAGGGTTACCATAATCTCGCCAAAGGATGCTAGAATTAAACCTTCTTCACTAATATTGTGATTTTTTTATGTTTTTACCTTTTTTTTAAATTTTGGATTTTAAAATTCAGAAATAAAATAAAGGGTAGACGAGAAAAAGTTTTAATTTTAAATTAAGTCACATATATACGATTATTTATAACGAACAGATTTTCAAATGCGATTAGTTACAATCAGATAGACAAACATGATTATTACATTTATGTTTTACATTTTATGCAATTTTTTTTTTCATTCATATTGCTACAAAAAAATTGGTTTAAAATTCGGAGCACTGGGTCTGGGACATATCCCGACAGCCGAAATCCCGACAAGCCGAAATCCCGAATGAGTCAAAATCCCGAATGGGTCTAAATCCCGAAAATAGATTTTTGTCCATTTTTCGATTTTTTTTAAATATTAGTGATTATTTATTTATTTAGTTATTTAGTCAGTTATTTAATCAGTTAGTTAGTCAGTTAGTTAGTCAGTCAGTCAGTTAGTTAGTCAGTTAATCAGTCAGTCAATTAGTCAGTCCGTTAGTTATTCAGTTAGTTAATCAGTTAGTCAGCCCGTTAGTTAGTTAGTTAGTCAGTCAGTTAGTTAGTCAGTTAGTTAGTCAGTTAGTCAATTAGTCAGTCCGTTAGTTAGTCACTCCTTTAGTTAGTCCAGACTGACTAACTTAGTCTAACTGACTGTCAATTAGTTAGTCAGTGAACTGACTGACTCGCTGACTAATTGACCGACTGGCTAACTAACGGACTAACTGACTGACTGACTAACCTACTGACTGACTAACTAAAGGACCGACTGTCTAACTAACCGACTGACTGAATAACTAACGGACTGACTAACTGACTAAATAACTAACTGACTAAATAACTAAATAAATATGTAATCTCTAATAATTTTTGGAAAAAAAATCGAGGAAACAACATATTATTGGAAATTTTATAATAAAATAATTATAAATAATATTGGAAATAACATACATTCAAAAACATAGTAATCGATATAATTTAATGTTAATTATACAAACAAAATTCATTGTATGCACTTGAAACAAGAAAAGATTTTTAGACATTTGACAGACATCAATAATTTGAATAAACATTTACCAAAAACGCTTTTCAACCACCAAACGATAATGCAAGTTAGGATCCAATTTGCTAAGTAATTTTTTACACGGTCCCTAAAATTCGTTTTTTTCAGTATTTTTACAATAACTCGGCAAATAATTGTTGTTGAATTAAATAATTCGGGATTTTGGTTCTACTTGATCTGCTTTATCGATTTATGTAGCAAAAATTTGTGGTTGCTATTTTTGTTTTATTTTTTCTTATTTAAATAAAAAAATAATAATAATTAAAATTTGATGAAAACACTTCTGTGGTTTGTTTTTGGAAGATTAAGACGTATATAATGAAAAAAAATGTTGTTTTAATTCATTTTATTTGTGGAGGTATGAATAAAAGTTTGTGAAACTTTTTTTAACATTATGGGCCTTCAACTTCGAATGCTTATATCTCAACAAATCAACATCTCTTATCACTTTTTCAAGCGCAAAATTGAATAGGATGCAAGATAGTTCCCTTGCCTAACACCACCTTCCGAATACGAAGCTTCTGACACATCGGACCTAATTTTAACTCTACGTTTAACACTTCGTAATGTCATCTTGACATGATTTTATAGCTTGTAAGGTATTTCGATTTCATACATCGCTTCTAACAACCTATTTCTGTTATTGCAATCATAAGTTGCCTTGAAGTAGACAAACATATGGTATGTATCAATTCCATGCTGCCTTGTTTTTCAAGAATTTGTATAAATGAGTGTATCTGGTCAACAGTAGATTTCCCTAAAAACTCACATTGGCATTTACCTTTAATTTTTGCAACTTAGGGAAGAAGTCTACGAAATCGAACATATGAAAAGATCTTAAAAGCCGTAATCAGAAGTGTAATGCCACGGTAATTAAACCAGTCCAGCTTGTCTCCTTTTTTGAGGATATATGGTGAAAATTGAACCCTCTTCCCATTCAATGGGCATCTGTTTTTGGCGGCTCTACATATTGCAAATGATCTTTAAATCCTCCTTTTATTATTGTTCTTTCCTAATGCATTCACATTAGAAAGTTCATCCCTTATGCCATCTGTGCCAGGAGCTCTATTTCTGCTCAATTTTATAAGAGAATATACTCCAATTCTCACCAAGTGTAAGTACATTAGTGTCATGCATTTTTAATTTTGAATCGATCACTTAAAAATCAGTTTCTTCAGATGGATCATCGCTGATAAAAAGTACTACTTAAAATTGTACTACTTAAAATCGCTCCATCTATTCGTTGTGTCTGTGTTGTTGCATGTTGGTTCACCATTTCTCTTTCTGGGAATCATTGTTCAAGAATAAAAGTACTTTCGAATGTCATTAACCAATTAGTAAAATTTACGTGCTTCTTTTTGTGTCTTCAAGTTCCCAATTGCCCTGCATTTCTTTTCCATATAAATTCTATTCTTTCTATGCATCTTTTTTTCTTTTTCCTTGCATTTTTCTATTGCATTTCGAGCAGAGCGTCTGTCAATCCTCTCTGTGTCATACTATTCATTTTATCTTGTTTTTCTTAAAGTTCTGGTATAACTTTATTTGCTGCATTGCCTGATGATAGTACCAACATCCATTGGTTTTGTTGAGCTTCATCATAATTCCTGTTGGTAAAGTCTTCTTGCCTGGTTTTAAGTAATTCTTCTGTTTTTCTCTATGATTTTGGGCTGTTTTAATTCATTGGAGTCAATTCTTTCAACCTCCTGGTGCCTGCTCTTTGTAAATAACCTGCTAATCTTTGTTTTTACTTTAGGCATCACTAAAAATGGCCAGAGTCTAAATTTGTGCCTTTTTATACGTGAATATCAAATAGACTGCTTCTGTTAGGATAAGGTATTTTTAATAAACCAGTGACCGAATAGTGTTGTTGTTGCTGATCCCTGTTGCCCAGCAGAGCTAGACCAGGTCTATGATATTGCACACTCTCAAGAAATCAATAACCAACAATGGTCGCTCAAGAAGATCTTTATCGAGTCCCAAGCACTCAAGGATGTGCTCCGGAGTGGCTTGGCCTTTGGAACACTTGGTACAATTTGGGAATTCCTTTTCTTTGTTGTTATATGTCAATTTTCTTAGGTGGCCGAATAGTGGATGGCTAAAGTACTTGGTATTAAATCAGGATAATTTTGGGGAATTATTCAAATATCTTTAAATATGTAAACTGTTAGGTTGAAATTTGTTTTAATAAGACAGTGACCGTTACTTGGTATTAGTATAGATAATTGTATTATTATGAGGAAACCAAGTTTTAAAAATTCGGCTAGACCAGGAGAGATTTGTTATATTTTGTAAAAAAAAGTAAAAATTCGAAAAGAGAACATTGGTTCTTTTTCCTAAATAAAATATTAGTTTGCTAAGAATAAAAAAAATTACAGTTAATTTACATCTCGACTTGGCCAAAGTTTATATCTAATGGTTAAATATGAGGTAAAACAGATTGAGAATATATTTTTCTGTTTGATCATGAAAAGAAAAATTCAAATATATAATATTAAAACGTCTCCACTATGATGTAGTGGTCAGAGAGTTTGGCTCTTATGCCGTCGACCAGGGTTCGTATACAAGTTGGATTGGATATTTTTTTATGTATCCTGCCCAACAATGCAGAAAATATCTGATATGCACGAATATTTGTTATGAAAACTTCTGTCAATATATTTTTCTGTCAACATTTATTTATTATCTACTAGCAAATTTATACCCGTTCTTCGCACGGAATAAAAAAAAAGATTCCAAATATGTGTACCATATAACCTGTTATAGGATCATAAACTTATTATTGTTTCCGCTCGTTATAAGTTATAAAATCCCGTTTCATTGCCTTAAAATTCCAAAATGAAAAATACGCTATAAAATGCACTCATAAATGTCATCACAATTCCCTCATAAATACATAAAACCTTTTAGCTCATTTGGCGCGTTTTGGGAGATAATTTGGCGAGAAAATAGATATAGCTACCCACACCCATTATACAGCTCTAACACATTGACCTTCGAACAACCGACCAGCTTATAAATTATTTATAAAAGAAATTGCCTATTTGGCGAATTTTAGTTAATAATTTGGCGAACTTGGCAACGTATTTGGCGAAAAAATAAAGACAAAAAACACTAATAGCTCTAGTGCGATGGCCTTTATTAACCATCATAGTTCAGTAATAGCTTAACTATACATTTATTGCTTAAATATGCATACATGCAGTCAACAGAAAAATCAATGAAAAAATCATCAAATAAACCCACAATAAAATCCGGGAATGAAGACTGGCGGAATTACGTCACTTGAAACATGTCAATTATTTTTCAAATAATGAATTTAGTTTCTGAAAGTAATGGCAAAAGAATAAAATAAACATTTTGAATTTTAAATGTTTTCGTTAAAAGTTTTATTTAATTTTTTCAGCCGATGGCATCAGGAAAGAGAAAAAATGATCGGATTTGAGCGAAAGTGGTGTATTTTTTTCAGAAATTCGAATTTTCTCTAAAAATGGAACAAATATGAAAAAACTAAGCCTCAGGTGCACACGTTGGTATTAAAGGGAATCTATCTTAAAAATTTCGAATTTCTGAGGGCAGTATAAGTAGGTCTTTTACGATCCGAAGACAGACACACAGACAGACAGACTCTTTCTTTTATTATTATAGATATATATAAAAGAAAGTCGTGTTAGTAAGATCATTTATAACTCAAGAACGGCTAAACGGATTTGGCTGAAAATTGGTGGGGAGATAGCTTAGAACCAGGAATAGGCTATAGGCTGCTTTTTATTCGAACTCAAAGGGTGTAGGAGTGCAAAACGTGAGCTGATTTCCCCATAGGAATAGCATTGTAAGATTAGAATTTATACTTTTTAATTCAATTTAATAAAATTTCAGCGCGTTCAGCGTGAACGAAAATTAAAAAAGAAAAAAAAGCACGTCGGTTTAATTTGCTGGATTGTTATTTGAATATCAGTATTTTATTTGTTGATTTTAAATCTCTTTATATTTTTTATGGTGGATCAGATTTCCCCAACTAGATTTTAATTACGTTTCCGAATTTAATTTAATTGATGTTTACAAATGATAAGAAATGATGATATGGAGGAATATAGGTTAACCTAAAGAATCGTGGCCGGATTTGGCGAATTTTCAAAAATGTCGCCAAGTCGAAGTGATAACAAACCCCGGCACTTGCCGAGATGGTTACCATCTCGAAATGACCTAAAATACAACCTAATTTCAAAATGGACGACTTAAAACAGCGGAAAGATTCATTAAATTGCAGACCAGATTTATAAAAAAAAGTGAATCTTTAAAATGACGAAGAATTGATTTAAAAAAAAGTAAATAATTATTTAAAATCAGTAAGCATCTAATTAATAAAATATTAGTATAAGAAAACTTCAGAATAAATTATATGCGTTTAAGATTTAAATAGATTAACATTTAGAAATTGTCAATGCAATTGCTAATTTCGCCAAAGGTTGCCATCGGGGTTACCAGAATTGGCGTAAAATTGCCGGCCATGATTCTTTAGGTTAACCGGAATATATTCGGCATAAATAAGGAATTTGTACTTTATAAAACTTTTCCAACCATACAAGAGGATGAATGTCTGTTTTTTTTTCTGATGTTAAGATGGTGTAACGGTCGATTGAATTTTGGCATTGGCGGCTTTTGGCGAAGTTGAAAAAGTTTGAATTATCGTCGCATTAGCTACACACGAGTGCTATTGGAAACGGAATTCGTAATTTAGAACCACAGTCAAGATACGAGCCTACACGTGAGTATAGGTACCCGAGCCGTTCAGAGGTCTGCAGTTATTTTGGCGATGCCCGGACCTGAACCTGGGACCTACCGCATGCAAGACGAAAGTCTTTACTGTCTGGGTCCCCCAGCCCTATCGAGTTGTATGAAATATGAAGTGGAATGGTTTACCACATTTGGGCAGTTTCGTTTTGTGCTAATTGTGAAATATAAACAGGCCATTATAACATATAGCTGGTCTGGCAATTTGAATAGGGCCCTATGGGAAAGCCCTCAAACTCCGAAAGACCTTGGATAAAATCAACCCCTCATATCAGAATGGGAGGAGATTATAATATCCTGATGGAGTGGACCACAGTGGATGGATCAATTGGTATAATAAAAGTTTACATAAAAAAAACCCTACTTATTAGGGTTATTAAGGGTGCACCCGTGCAACGCCGGGTTTACAAAGCTAGTAATGGATATTTTTTTGGAAATTTGGTTATCTGCAATTTTCTGTAATATTACAGAACTTTTATTCGATGTTGAAGAACAATTACGAAAAGCTTAATTTTTTTTTATATTTTAGGATGAATAGCGCCAAAATGTCGGTTCAGGAAAATCTTTTTTATATTTTTAGCCTACTTTTCTTTTTTTAATTCGAAAGAATTAAAAAAATGAAAAAGTAGGTATTGACATGCGGTCGATGTCCGTCTGTCAGTCCGTACCCCCCTTCCAAAATCGCTTCTATCCATCGGATCTTAAAAATTCTTTTTGTGTTAGAAAGCTATGACCTCAGATACCCAACTTTCATACTTTTTGTCCGTCTGTCTGTACGTCCGGACGGACATAAATCTACTACCTGTCGGCGAATTTCCCATTGAATTAGCATTGAAATTCAATTTTGAGTCATTTAAATCACTATAGGTATTGAAATGCGGTTGATGTCCATCTGTCTGTTCGTATCTCTGTCTGTCTTTCCGTCTGTCTGTCTGTCCGTCTGTCCGTATCCCTCTTCCAAAATCGGTTCTATCCCTCGGATCTTAAAAATTCTTTTTTTGTTAGAAAGCTATGACCTCAGATACCCAACTTTCATACTTTTTGTCCGTCTGTCTGTACGTCCGGACGGACATAAATCTACTATCTTTCGGCGAATTTCCCATTGAATTAGCATTGAAATTCAATTTTGAGTCATTTAAATCACTGTTGCCAAATCAACAATGGCATGAGAAACTTTATTTATTTAAACATATTTGAAGCAAAATAATATTTTCATGAATCAGTTTGGAATGACGTCATAAAATGTAGCACAATTTGATTCTTTGATTATTCATTAATTATCTACCAAGAAAGCGGCAAGGCATACTTTTGCATGCAATTATGCTTAGTTTTAATTTACATTTCTTATTTTTTAATGCAGTTCGGAGTAGTTTCATTACTTTTGTTATTAATAAATATTTAATTATTCTTCGAACTACAAATAAATCACGAGCAGATGATAAATAATATTTAATTAGTTTACGAAAGAATATTAAGGAAAATAGTTGATTTTGGCTTTTAGAAGTTTAAATTATAGCTGGGTGCTGTGTTTCGATTTTTTTTTCTAATGTGTATAAATCTAGTGTAGAAACGGCTGTTGATGATATTTACTTTAGTAACCTAGTTTTTTTTCCCGATTAGAACTTCAGTAAGTATTTAAGTAACAGGAAAGTAGGCTATTTTAGTTCTTTATGAACTTCTTGTTTAAACACCGATGTTAGTTAAGAGTAAAATAAAAAAACCCCGGAAAGTTACGTACGTACTTCTTTTGCAGATTTATTATTATTAATTTCATTCATACTTTTATCCGTATATTGAAATCAATATTTTTTTATTAATACTGAAACATTCTACTCCATTTGTGTTCCTTATGGGACAAGATTACGCAGCGTGCAATGTTTGAAATTTTAGCTAAATATTTCCTGCTTGCAGCTTTTCAGGACCGGTTTTGTTAATTTTTAAATGTAATTAAAAAAATATGTTAGGCTTTTTTTAAAAACGTTATTTCATTACAATATCTATATTTCCTTAATTTATATGTTGTGCATAGGTGTTATTGCTATTTTTAATATTGCCCCGAATATAGGTCAAAGTCGATTTTAAAAATTTCTAAAACATACTCTACGTTTTTAGAAGTTTTTACTCGAAACAACATGATCTATTGCTTTAAGGTACAAATTATGAATTAGTGTTTTGGATTTTCGAAATGTATACATTTAATGGACTTAAAATGTGATTGTTTTTAAAAACTGCACATTTTCCTCGGTCTACCCTATTTTAAAACTCTTTATACATAATAATAAAACTTCTGTCACAGAGATCAACTTTTTACACTGAAATCTATTCTTAATGCTCAGAATGTTAAGTAATATCCCACGCCTAAACATTTAGTGAATAAAGTAAAATAAATGAATAGACTAAATATTTTTAATAATTATGTGCATTTGCTTTTGTAAACAGTACTATTTTGTTTGAATATAAAATATTTACGAAATAAAAATATTTTTTAGAACTTGTATTTCGTTTAGAATAGTATGATTTAAAAAAAATTCTAGCTGTTTATAAATTTAATTGGAATCAGCTATTAATAAAAAAATTGTTGGCTACTTAATACTCAAAATGCCAAATGGCATAATATTGAATCGCAATTGAAATATTTTTTCATTAATTTATTTATGCTAAAATTATGACACTATAATTCGAAAGAAAATATAAGTCATCAATATTATTAAAAAATAACTGAATCAAAAGAATTCAAGAATACATCAAAGAAATGTAGATGGGGTATATCATGGAGATTTTAAGTCCGTCTGTCTGCATGTCTATTCGTTCCTCTTTTTAATTTATTATCTAAATATCAGATTTCATTTTTTCGCTCGAAGGTATGATTTGTTGTTGTCGGTCCGTTTGTTTATCGGTCCGCAGATTTATCAGAAACTTATTTAATATTTGCCCGCTTTTCTGTTCGATATTATAAGAATGTGAGAGTGTTAAAGTAATAGAAAAATATGTAATTTAAAACCCTATAAGGGACACAGACGTATTAGCCAGTCAACTGATTGTCAGGTTTTCCAGAAACACATTAATTGTTTTAAAAAAATTATAAATTTTATAATTATACTAAATTTTAAAATTTGAAGTCTGAAGGAGTCAATTATCAAAATCAGCTTTTGAAATACAATAAAAAAATTAAAGAATTTAATTTTATGTTAACTTTCAAATTTTGTTCATATGCAGTGAAAACAAGTTTCCGCTTCAGCCAATTCACTTTTCTCTCGGAGGGTTAAGTTCTATCCCAAATTTCTTTTTTTAATTAGTATATTACGCAATTTAATATCAATTTCCTCTTAATTCAGTGAATCACTTGAGTATAACAAAGGTAAAAATGAATAACCTCCTTAACAATTAAAAAGATAAGTATAAATTTAAAACATGAATGTTATAATAATGCGATTATAAGCAATCGAGTCTATCATTGTTGAAATTTCAGATCTTTTGACGCCATCTTTAAAAGTGGACGCATTTATTAGCAGCTCATCTTGAATCCCAAAAATATGTTCTTTGGAAGTTTTCGTATCAAGATCAACATAGGTATGTAGCATTTACCTTTCGTTATACAATTTTTTAATTTTAATTTGAACAATTTACTCCAAATCTCTTTTGAAAATAACATTATAAAACCCTACACCAAAGTATTTGTCTCTTTTGTTTTTCGTCTAAGAAAATATCAGATCCTGTTATTAAAAAATTCTGTTGACAAAAATAAGCATTAAATTTTTTGGATTGGTGCAGAATTCATCTTGCAAGTTATTTTTGTATTTATGTAATTTTCTTTAAGAAATAACTTTATTCTATTATACTGTTTTATTGTATAGAATATATAATAAAAGAGTTTTCATTTATTATAGTTGTTTACATTCAACTCGCCAAACTACTTGTACTGTGATTGTGATCTCTATTTCTCTAAATAGTTGCTTCAAAGACTGCGATTGGATCTAGGATTACAAAAACATCTTGAATTTCTTCGCATCTCATCCTCCTAAAAGGGTAAGTAAACTTTTTTTTGAATATGAAGCAGTTATAATGTCCTGATAAATCAAAGAGTATCGCGGCAAGATTTACTTAACCTTATACAGTTTTGAAAAATTGTGATTGGTCAAAACTACTATTCTAATTTAGGGTAGGTTAGTTTGAATTATCGCCGCACTAGAGCTAATGAGGGCTATTGGCGACAAGCGTTGTAATTTAGAACCACTGTCAAGTGACGAGCCGACACCTAAATAGACAACCAACGCAATCGTTAAGGGCGACATCGTACGCAGTGTTGGGACTTTGGAGCATATTTAACGTGCAATCCCTCTACATGGGGTATTTGTCGGAAATTTTTGGCTGCACGGGCCGTTTATAGGTCGGCAGTTATTTTGGCCATGTGCCCGGACCCGAACCTGGGATCTTCCGCATGCAAGGCTAACGTCTTAACCAACGGGGCTCCCCAGCCCCCTATTCTAATTTAGAATATAGTTAAGCTGAAAGATAACAAAAATAACTTTATGTATAAAATCAAAATATTTTGTAATTAGAATTTCGAAATTTATCTGAAGTGTGGTGAGTGTTTCTAACGTATTTTGTTAAAAAGAATTAAGAGAAATGGTCCTAACTTCATCGCAGCAAGGGTAAAACAAATAATACCTTGCATAATAAGCTATTTTCCCTCTTCTTTAGTGACATGTTTATACATAAACGCGGTATAAAATATCTACTTATTAAACTAAACTTGTAGCCGTGCACTAATAACAATTATAGATTATTTTTGCAAAATTTTTTTAAACTTTTAATCAGTATTTCTTATCATCTAATACTTAAAATGCTGCTGTTAAAACTAGAGTATTAAATTTCGTTTGCTAAGTATTAAAAAGAATTAAAATATAATACAGATCATTGTAAATAAAAAAAAACAGGTTCGGGCCAGGGCTTTGCCAGAATAACTGCTAACCTATAAAACGTTCTGTGCAGCCAAAACGTCCGACGAATAATACGTAGTGGTAGTGCATGTAAAATATACTTTAAATTCTCGAGCTGCGAACGATATTGTTACTAAAAGCTACATCGGATGCCTGTTCAGGTGTCGGATCGTCACTTACTGGGGCTCTAAATTATGACGCCCGTCACCAATAGCCAATGTGTCGCTCTAGTGCGTCGATAATTCATATCAACCCAACTTAAAATAGAAACACAGCATCTGAATATATATTAGGTTTTAAAGTTTTATTTTAATTTTACAGGAAAACTAAGTTATTAAAAAAAATTTAACAGCTTTTTATTATCTTGTTGCCATTTTCTTTGAAAGGAATCTCCATTTCAATTATCATTCAATAATTTCATAGAAATTAAATAAAAAAAATAGAATGAAATCTGTAATATTAATATCTAATTTCTCTTTGTAACATTGTGTTGAAACTTAATACATTATTGATGTACTTGTACGTAATTATGCATCACTGTTGTGATTTCAAACACTTGAAAATAACATTTTAACAACACGTTACAAAATATATTTGACTTTTGAGGTTATTCGTCTAATCAAATCTTAGCTCCAATTTATTAATATGTTATAAAAAAGAAGCCTTTTAAATTTTGTATATGTGCAATTAATTCAGAATTTAAAAATAACTTACTTTTACTTTCATATAATTAGATATATGATTAGATATGTGTGTATGAACAAGTTTTTATTCATTAAGGTTCACTCTAACTTCAAACCGTGCCAAACCGTGCTTCTTCGCCAAACCGTGTCCTCTGAAATAATAGAGATCCACCAATTAAGATCATCGATTCTGCAAAAAACCACTTCGAAGATTCCGAGTGGACTTAGATTACACGTTTTGAATTTCTCTATTTCGTCATCTTCCTAGGGTAAGTTCAGTTTTTAAATCAAGTTGTAAAATCTTATAAATCATAGAACAACTCGTCAAGATTTTGATACTACATTGAAGACGTTGCACAATTGAAGAGCTTAGTGAAAGAACGTGCTAAGTGACATTTTTGAAAAATTGAGATTTGTGTTAATGATCATAGTACTAATTTCTTTAACGATAATAAGTTTAAACTTTTTCGTAAACTTTAAGTTTAGTACATTTTTTACGGTTTGCAAGTTCCGTTTTCAACAGATCTGAGTGCAAACGAAAAACTTTAAAGCTCATTTTCTCGTTTTCATCTTTTTGTCACTTAGCACGTTCTTCCACTAAGCTCTTCAATTATTAAATATTTCTTACTCGAAACTATTATTCTAATTTAGAATATATTAATTTGAAACAGATCGAAAAACGCAGCAATGCACTAAATAACAAATATATGACATTATAGTGTTTTTGCAAATAATTGTTTAATCGTTAATCAATATTTCTTGGTATCTAGCACTTAGAGTTTTAAATTTCTAAATTAAATTATTACCAAGTCGATTGATAAGTTTAAAATAAGGATCAAAATATAACGCAAATGGTTGTAAATAAAAAAATACTCATATAAAATGTTGACTCGAATATAGTAATAACTAAAAGAAAAATGTAGTTATATAGCGCAAACTCCTGAATCTTGTGGTAGTTAGGTTTTAGCATGTATTTTTCCCGCTGAGACCCGCTTGTAAACATTCGTCAAGTAAGACAGATACATGCAGAATTTTTACTGAGAAAGTACACCCAGGGCGAACGCGAGAATCTAACCCGCACCCGGTACAGTACACCGACTGTTAACGCAATAGGCTGCGATCAAACCTATTAGGCCACCGGGCCATTGTTATATGTAACTGGAACGAATTAATTACGAGATCAAAGTTTGCCAAGTACGATCGTGTTTGATACTTGGTAACATGTCATCTACACTTTGATAAGCGGTGTACGCTAGAGCAATACCAGCCATGAATCTCCAAAATGCCACATCTATGACTGCGAACAATACACCTTCAAGTCTTCGTATCTCACCCTCTTCCCAAGGTAAGTTAAATTTTTAAATTTGTAGCAAATGTAAAATCCTAATGAATCATAGAACAAACAGGCAAGATTTTTATAACATTGAAGACGTTGCAGAGTTATTAAGTATTTCTTACTACAAACTACTATTCTAATTTAGAATATAGTTAATATGAGAAAGATCGAAAAATAATCGGCATTCTAAATTTTACATTTCTAAATTAAATTATTACTATCTTGATTGATAAGTATAAAATAAGGAACAAAATAAAACACTGATCATTGTAAATAAAAAAAACTCGTAAAATGTAGGGAAAGATAAAACCCGAAAAGGTGGGGCAGAAATATTCAAAACAGGTGAACATGGGACTCAAAAGTAAAACCAAAGCGAATCCTAAACCCAAGAAAACAATTGCTAAAACAACAGTTGTCTAAATTTCTAAAAATTTTATAATTTTTTTTTAAATCTTACAATTGTAATACAGTTTCTTAGTTACGACCTTGATAAGTATTAAAAAGTTTTTGAACAGTTATGTATTGCATTACAATAATTACTTACCTAAACAGATCATTTTTAAACTATTTGGTATTGCACCGACATCGGGGCTATTTTGTACAAGGTAACTTTTTTTAATCACCAATTTTTATGTGTGAAAAGTGGAATAGTTCCAAAATGTTTATGTATGATCATTAGCCAAATAATCAAATTATATATTGCTTTTTGTTCTTATAACATTTACTTTGTAATTTACTATGTATCGAGGAATTTCCCTTATGTGTACGGTATAGCCCCGCTCTCACCTAGTGTATTATATAATGTACCGTAAATTGTATTTTAAGTGCATTGTAAAGTTTATAGTAAAGATTTTTGTAAAATGTAATCACTTACCCTAAAGAAGGTTACAGACTGAAGGGACGAAAGAGCGATATCTCTTCATGACGCAAATGGGTGGGCTTTGAGCATGAAGAACTATCACTATCACTCTGCTTCCCCAAGGAATTATAATATAATAGCCACCAGGTCGAAGAAATGTTTTGTTGTTTTGGAGTGTTGAGTCGTGTTTAAAAAAATATTATTGTATATTATAATATTGTATCGTTTATTGTATTGTAAAATGTTTTGTATATTGTACTGATAAGTGTATTGTAAAGTTTATTGTAAAATATACTCAATTACCCTGAGGATGGGCGCAGACCGCCGGTTGCGAAGGGACGACATCTCATTGTGAAGGGATGGACGGAGGTGAGTATCAAGACAGATCACACCATTTTTTTCCTATAAAGGACATAGGTAACATAGACTAGACAGCCGGAACGAAGAGGCGATATCTCTTCATGACGGAAAGGATGGAGGTGAGCATCACGACATATCACCTCTCTGGAAGGACGCAGACCGTCCTATTGTATATTGTATTGTAAAATGCATTGTATCTTTTATTGTAAATTGCATGGTATATCGTATTGTAAAATGCATTGTATATTATATTGTAAAAGGAATTGTAAATAATATTGTAAAATGCATTGTATATATTGTAAAATGCATTGTAAATTGTAGTGTAAAATGCATTGTAAATTGCAATGTAAAATGCATTGTAAATTGTAGTGCAAAATGCATTGTAAATTGAAGTGTAAAATGCCTTGTATCTTGTATTGTTAAATGTATAATATATTGTTTTGTAAAATGCATTGTATATTGTATTGAAATTTGCGTTGTTTATTGCATTGTAAAGTGTTATTTATCTGTATTGTAAAATTGCTGTATATTGTATTATATAACGTACCTTAAATTGTATTTTTAAGTGTATTGTAAAATGTAATCATTTACCCCAAGAAAGGTCTTCATGACAAAATGGATATGGTGGTGTGCATTAATGGACATCCCTCCGCTTATCCCAATGAAAGGCAGAGACAAGCCGGGACGAAGGAGCGATATCCCTTCATCACAGGATGGATGGTGGTGTACATTAATAGATATCACTCCGCTTACCCCAAGGAAGGGCACATACAAGCCGGACGAAGGAGCGATAATGCATTGTATATTTTATTGTAAAATGCATTGCAAATTGGATTGTAAAATGCATTATACCTTGTATTGTTACGTGTATTGTATCTTCTGTAATTGTAAAATGCGTTGATCTTGTATTGTAAATTGCATTGATCTTGTATTGTAAATTGCATTGATCTTGTATTGTAAAATGCATTGATATTTTATTGTAAAATGCATTGTATATATACTGTATTAAAAATGCATTGTATATATACTGTATTAAAAATGCATTGTATATATACTGTATTAAAAATGCATTGTATATAGTGTTGTAAAATGAATTCTATACTGTACTAAAAAAGGATTTCATATTATATTGTAAAATGTGAAGTATATTTATTGTAAAATGCATTGATCTTGTATTGTAAAATGCATTGATCTTTTATTGTAAAATGCATTGATCTTTTATTGTAAAATGCATTAATCTTGTATTGTAAAATGCATTGATCTTGTATTGTAAAATGCATTAATCTTGTATTGTAAAATGCATTAATCTTGTATTGTAAAATGCATTGATCTTGTATTGTAAAATGCATTGATATTTTATTGTAAAATGCATTGTATATATACTGTATTAAAAATGCATTGTATATGGTGTTGTAAAATGAATTCCATACTGTACTAAAAAAAGGATTTCATATTATATTGTAAAATGTAAAGTATATTTATTGTAAAATGCATTGATCTTGTATTGTAAAATGCATTGAACTTGTTTGTAAAATGCATTGATCTTTTATTGTAAAATGCATTGATCTTTTATTAAAAAATGCATTGATCTTTTATTGTAAAATGCATTGATCTTGTATTGTAAAATGGATTGATCTTGTATTGTAAAATGCATTGATCTTGTATTATAAAATGCATTGACCTTGTATTGTAAAATGCATTGATCTTTTATTGTAATATGCATTGATTTTTTATTGTAAAATGCATTGGATCTTGTATTGTAAAATGCATTGCATCGTATATTGTAAAATACATTGGTTCTTAAGTGTAAAATTCATAGTATCTTGTATTTAAAAATGCATTGTATATATTGTATTGGAAAATACATTGTGCATTGTATTGTAAACGGCATTGTATCTTGTATTGTAAAATGCATTGCATCGTATATTGTAAAATGCATTGGTTCTTAAGTGTAAAATTCATAGTATCTTGTATTTAAAAATGCATTGTATATATTGTATTGCAAAATACATTGTGCATTGTATTGTAAACTGCATTGTATCTTGTATTCTAAAATGCATGGTATATTGTATTGAAAAATGCTTTGTATATTGTAGTGTAAACTGCATTGTATCTTATTGTAAAATGCATTGTATATGGTATTGTAAAATTATATGTATACTGTACTAAAAAGAGTATTTCATATTATATTGTAAAATGTAAGGTATAATTATTGTAAAATGTAAGGTATAATTATTGTAAAATGTAATGTATAATTATCGTAAAATGTAAGGTATAATTATTGTAAAATGCATTGTAACTTGTTTTGTAAAATGCATTGTATCTTGAATTGTAAAATGCATTGTATCTTGTATTGTAAAAGGCATTGCAAATTGCATTGTAAAAGGCATTGTATATATTTATTGTAAAGTGTTATTTAACTGCATTGTAAAATTGATGTATTGGGGAGAGCGAGGCTAAACCGTACACTCATTTTTTTGGCCTAGATTTCAAGCTAGACGATCCCGTCAAGTGCTATAGCCTCTAGCGGCAGATTGTGCAAGTTTACAGTATACATATAGTTTCGCTATGCGTATGAGTATCAGTGTCTATGTAAAAAATCTGATTTTACTCTTTTTTCTTCTAATTTTCGTCCAGTACTAAGTAAAAGGTAAGTGAAGAATCTTTTCTTGTATGCTAGTAATTGTAAGATCATAATAAATTATTTCTCTTAAGCTCTCTTTTGGTTGTTAGCAATGATTGGTTAATTGTTAATAAATAATTCTCGGTACTTAGAATTCTACATTTTTAAATGGAATTATTTCCATGTCGATTGATAAGTATAAAACAAGGATCAAAATACAACACTGATCATTGTAAATAAAAATCCTCGTAAAATGTTGACTCCTATATGTTAACTGGAAGAAAAATGTAGTTATAAAGCGCAAGCGTGAATCTTGTGGTAGGTAGATTGGTGCATGTATTTCCGGTTTGTGTGCTTCATCAGAGCTATTGCAGTTCATTAATATATAAAAGGGTAAAGAATAGTTGGAACATAAAAAGTACTTTATTTCCCGAATTTATTTTCTTTTTTCTTCCTTTTTATTTATAATTTCTTAATTACACTGACTAAATTGACATTTTGTTGAATGACTATGTGTTATCTGTTTGGTAGAAAATATGTTGAAAAACATACTGCAGTAAAAAATCCTCACTACCATCTTTTTTCCATCGCAAGAACAATAAAAAAAACATCAGCCCCTTAAGTGATACATTTTAATAAGTACCGCCGGGGCATCACCAGTTAGTGCAGGATAACTAAATTTAAAGTTTTATGACGAATTTGATTTACCTTTGTAGACTTTAATGTGCTAAAATCGAATGTTTCTATCAAGAAGTTCCATCTTTCCCCGTTTTCTCCAAATTGAGCAATGCAAAGTGAAACACTGTCTTTTTAAGTGTAATATGTAGGCTCAATATGTAGGCTCACTCTGTAGCCGAATTGGTTGGTGGTAGGCTTTCGGTATGCAATGGAATTCATCGACCTACAAAAGCCAAACCACATAACATTGAAAAACAGGTGTCGATCCACGCGCGTTTCATACTGCTCCCTCTTCCCACACGAACAAAGTAAAGACTTCCCAGGGCCTTGCGTTTGGGTATGTATAATGTCTTAAATGAATAGTTTATATATTTTGTAGTGTTCATTGAGAAATAGTTACATATGTTTATGTCGCTTTATTAATTTTTACCACTTAACTATACTCCAGAGGAAGAGTCTTGATTAACTTTAAATGCTTTTGAAATGAAATGTACCGAGGAGATAACCTCCGGTGTTAGGGAACTAATTCTATTTTTAGGTGATTCCACCGAAGCAGACATGGAGAACAGTGCTTGGAAAAAGTAAGCAAACTCTGCAGAAGAATTGGTTGGTGGTAGGCTTTCGGTTGCCAGTGCAGAGCGCATGTTACCATCGTACTCTGTGTGTTGGGTACACTCTTAAAACAAAAGAGTGAAATTCACTCCTATAAGAGAAGTGCATTTTCGGCACCGGAAAGGAGTGAAAATTAACTCAGACTGAGTTAAAACCGCTCGTTTGTTTTAAGAGTGTACGGAGGAATGCGTTCACTGAACGATTTATCGCACCTGAAAGAAAGTCCCCCGTCGGCCTACCAAAGCCAAACCAATCAAAGTATTAAGTTAAAACTCATCGATATGCAATGGAATTCATCGGCCTACAAAAGCCACAAGAAATAAAATTGAAAAACAGGTGTCGATCCACGCGCGTTTCATACTGCTCCCTCTTCCCACACGCCAAAGAAAAGACTTCCCAGGGCCTTGCGTTTGGGTATGTATTATGTCTTAAATGAATTCTTTTTATATTTTGTCGTTTTCATTGAGAAATAGTTACAGATGTTTATGTCGCATTATTAATTTTTACCACTTAACTATACTCCAGAGTGAGAGTTTTGATTAACTTTAACTGCTTTTGAAAAGAAATGTAGCGCGGAGATATGGTCCGGTGTTAGGGAACTAATTCTATTTTTAGGTGATTCCACCAAAGCAGACATGGAGAACAGTGCTTGGAATATGTAGGCTCAATCTGTAACCGAATTGGTTGGTTGTAGGCGTTTGGTTGCCAGTGCAGAGCGCATGTTACCATCGTACTCTGCGTGTTGGGTACGGAGGTATGCGTTCACTGAACGATTTATTGCACCTGAAAGAAAGACCCCGTCGGCCTACAAAAGCCAAAGTGGTCAAAGTATTAAGTTAAAACTCATCGATATGCACTAGAATTCATAGGCCTACAAAAGCCAAACCACATAAAATTGAAAAACAGGTGTCGATCCACGCGCGTTTCATACTGCTCCCTCTTCCCTCACGCCAAAGAAAAGACTTCCCAGGGCCTAGCATTTGGGTATGTATAATGTCCTTTATATTTTTTGTCGTGCTCATTGAGAAATAGTTACAGATGTTTATGTCGCATTATTAATTTTTACCATTTAACTATACTCCAGAGGGAGAGTCTTGATTAACTTTATCTGCTTTTGAAAAGAAATGTAGCGTGGAGATATCGTCCGGTGTTAGGGAACTAATTCTATTTTTAGGTAATTCCAATAAAGCAGACATGGAGAACAGTGCTTGTAATATGTAGGCTCACTCTGTAACCGAATGGGTTGGTAGTAGGCTTTCGGTTGCCAGTGCAGAGCGCATGTTACCATCGTACTCTGCGTGTTGGGTAGGGAGGTTTGCGTTCACTGAACGATTTATCGCACCTGAAAGAAAGGCCCCTGTCGGCCTACTTAAGCCAAAGTAATCAAAGTATTAAGTTAATACTCATTGATATGCAATCGAATTCATCGGCCTACAAAAGCCAAACCACATAAAATTGGAAAACAGGTGTCGATCCAAGCACTGTTCATACTGCTCCCTCTTCCCACACGTCAAAGTAAAGACTTCCCATTGCTTTGCGTTTGGGTATGTATAATGTCTTAAATGAATTCTTTTTATATTTTGTCGTGTTCATTGATAAATAGTTACAGATGTTTATGTAACATTATTAATTTTTACCATTTAACTATACTCGAGAGGGAGAGTCTTGATTAACTTTAACTGCTTTTGAAAAGAAATGTAGCGCGGAGATATCGTGGTAGGCTTGGAGAACTGTGCGAGGAATATGTAGACTCACTCTGTAGCCGAATAGGTTTTTGGTAGGCTTTCGGTTGCCAGTGCAGAGCGCATGTTACCATCGTACCCAGCGTGTTGGGTACGGAGGTATGCGTTCACTGAACGATTTATCGCACCTGAAAGAAAGACCCCCAACGGCGTACAAAAGCCAAAGTGGTCAAAGTATTAAGTTAAAACTCATCGATATGCAATGGAATTCATCGGCCTACACAATCCAAACCACATAAAATTGAAAAACAGGTTTCGATCCACGCGCGTTTCATACTGCTCCCTCTTCCCACACGCCAAAGAAAAGACTTCCCAGGGCCTTGCGTTTGGGTATTTATAATGTCTTAGATGAATTATTTTTATATTTGGTCGTGTTCATTGATAAATTGTTACAGATGTTTATGTTGCATTATTAATTTTTACCACTTAACTATACTCCAGAGGGAGAGTCTTGATTAAATTTAACTGCTTTGGAAATGAAATGTGACGCGGAGATATCGTCCGGTGTTAGGGAACTAATTCTATTTTTAGGTGATTCCACCGAAGCAGACATGCAGAACTGTGCTTGTAATATGTAGGCTCACTCTGTAGCCGAATGGGTTGGTGGTAGGCTTTCGGTTGCCAGTGCAGAGCGCATGTTACCATCGTACTCTGTGTGTTGAGTACGGAGGAATGCGTTCACTGAACGATTTATCACACCTGCAAAAAAGACCCCCGTCGGCCTACAAAAACCAAAGTAATCAAAGTATTAAAATAAAACTCATCGATATGCAATGGAATTCATCGGCCTACACAATCCAAACCACATGAAATTGAAAAACAGGTGTCGATCCACGCGTGATTCATACTGCCACCTCTTCCCACACGTCAAAGAAAAGACTTCCCAGGGCCTTGCGTTTGGGTATTTATAATGTCTTAAATGAATTGTTTTTATATTTGGTCGTGTTCATTGAGAAATAGTTACTGATGTTTATGTCGCATTATTAATTTTTACCACTTAACCATACTCCAAAGAGAGAGTCTTGATTAATTTTAACTGCTTTTGAAAAGAAACTTCTCGCGGAGATATCCTCCGGTGTTAGGGAACTTATTCTATTTTTAGGTGAATCCACCGAACAAGACATGGATAACAGTGCTTGGAATATGTAGGCTCACTCTGTAGCCGAATTGGTTAGTGGTAGGCTTTCGGTTGCCAGTGCAGAGCGCATGTTACCATCGTACTCTGCGTGTTGGGTACGGAGGAATGCGTTCACTGAACGATTTATCGCACCTGAAAGAAAGACCCCCGTCAGCCTACAAAAGCCAAAGTAATCAAAGTAATAAGTTAAAACTCATCTATATGCAATAGATTTCATCGGCCTACAAAAGCCAAACCACATAAAATTGAAAAACAGGTTTCGATCCACGCGCGTTTCATACTGCTCCCTCTTCCCACACGCCAAAGGAAAGACTTAACAGTTTCTTACGTTTGGGTATGTATAATGTCTTAAATGAATTATTTTTATATTTTGTCGTGTTCATTGAGAAATAGTTACATATGTTTATGTCGCATTATTAATTTTTACCAATTAACTATACTCTAGAGGGAGAGTCTTGATTAACTTCAAATGCTTTTGAAAAGAAATGTGGCGCTAAGATATCCTCCGGTGTTACGGAACTAGTTCTATTTTTAGGTGGTTCCACCGAAGCAGACATGGAGAACAGTGCTTGGAATATGTAGGCTCTCACACTGTAGCCGAAGTGGTTGGTGGTAGGCTTGGAGAACTGTGCGAGGAATATGTAGGCTCACTCTGTAGCCGAATAGGTTTTTGGTAGGCTTTCGGTTGCCAGTGCAGAGCGCATGTTACCATCGTACCCAGCGTGTTGGGTACGGAGGTATGCGTTCACTGAACGATTTATCGCACCTGAAAGAAAGACCCCCAACGGCCTACAAAAGCCAAAGTGATCAAAATATTATGTTAAAACTCATCGATATGCAATGGAATTCATCGGCCTACAAAATCCAAACCACATAAAATTGAAAAACAGGTGTCGAACCACGCGCGTTTCATACTGCTCCCTCTTCCCTCACGCCAAAGAAAAGACTTCCCAGGGACTTGCGTTTGGGTATGTATAATGTCCTTTATATTTTGTCGTGCTCATTGAGAAATAGTTACAGATGTTTATGTCGCATTATTAATTTTTACCACTTAACCATACTCCAGAGAGAGTCATAATTAACTTTAACTGCTTTTGAAAAGAAATGCAGCGCGGAGATATCCTCCGGTGTTAGGGAACTAATTCTATTTTTGGTGGTTCCACCGAAGCAGACATGGAGAAGCTTGATAGTGCTTGGGAATTAAGGGAGGGCTCACTCTGTAGCCGAATTGGTTGTGGTAGGCTTTCGGTTGCCAGTGCAGAGCGCATGTTACCATCGTACTCTGCGTGTTGGGTACGGAGGAATGCGTTCACTGAACGATTTATCGCACCTGAAAGAAAGACCCCCGTCAGCCTACAAAAGCCAAAGTAATCAAAGTAATAAGTTAAAACTCATCTATATGCAATTGATTTCATCGGCCTACAAAATCCAAACCACATAAAATTGAAAAACAGGCATCGATCCACGCGCGTTTCATACTCCCTCTTCCCTCACGCCAAAGAAAAGACTTCCCAGGGCCTTGCGTTTGGGTATGTATAATCATGAATGTCCTAAATGAATTGTTTTTATATTTTGTCGTGCTCATATAGAAATAGTTACTGATGTTTATGTCGCATTATTAATTTTTACCACTTAACTATACTCCAGAGGGAGAGTCTTGATTAACTTTAACTGCTTTTGAAAAGAAATGTGGCGCGGAGATATCGTCCGGAGTTAGGGAACTAATTCTATTTTTAGGTGGTTCCATCGAAGCAGACATGGAGAACAGTGCTTGGAATAAGTAGGCTAACTCTGTAGCCGAATTGGTTGGTGGAAGGCTTTCGGTTGACAGTGCAGAGCGCATGTTACCATCGTACTCTGTGTGTTGGGTACGGAGGAATGCGTTCACTGAACGATTTATCGCACCTGAAAGAAAGACCCCCGTCGGCCTACAAAAGCCAAAGTGGTCAAAGTATTAAGTTAAAACTCATCGATATGCAATCGAATTCATCGGCCTACAGAATCCAAACCACATAAAATTGAAAAACAGGTGTCGATCCAAGCACTGTTCATACTGCTCCCTCTTCCCACACGCCAAAGTAAAGACTTCCCATTGCTTTGCGTTTGGGTATACACAGAAGCCTTTTGGTTGTGTAATGTACTTAATGAATGTAAATTTTTAGTTTCTAAAGTAATTCTTTTAGTATTGTGTGACAATCAAGCAGCTATTTGTTTTTCTGAATGTAATGTTATTAATAATAGGACGAAACATATTGATGTTAGATTTCACTATGTAAAACAACTAGTAGATGATAATGTTATTAATATGAAATATGTTTCAACAAAGCTGAATGTAGCGCATATGCTTACAAAACCTTTATTGAAAGATAAACTTTTTTCATTTACCAAGAAAGTTTTTGTGAATATTGTGAATGGGGAGACAGTTTGAGAAGAAAATTAACAGTATTCATATTTCCGATGCCAATTTCAAGTTGACGTCATTGAAATAACTGTACTTATACTGATGTTACCTATAGTTTCCTGTTCTTTGCCTTTGCTTGCCTATAGCTTGTATTGTTTATGATCTTATAGTTAAATAAACCTGATCACTTTAATATTACCTTTTGTTTGACCTGTTTTGTTTTCTCTCCACCACATGAAGTCCGTAGCTTTTTTTAGTTCGAACCGTAGAGTTGTTTCAGACAAAAAGACGGGCATATGTCCACAAACTACTTTTTCGGAATCAGCACCCTCCAAAATGTGTAGAAAATACAAAATCTTCGTTTCGAATTTTCAAACCCTTTCCATACTTTCACTACCTTATATTCATATTTAGAAATTGTAAGTGAAAAACAATGATAGAGTTAAATTACTGGCCATTTATGAGTGTTTGTTGCGAAAAATTGAGTCTGACATTAAAATTATTTCACTGAATCGAAATAGAACTACCCAAAAAAAATTATACTGATTCATGAATCACAAAAGTACAATCCACGTCTACAAAAAATTTCAAAGAGCTACCAGCTATAGACTCTGAGATAACAACTTCTAAAAAAGCCCACTTTTCGTACTACGTACTCTGTTACCATTCCTCGTATGGACACCAATAGTGACTTTTAAAGAAACAATTATTTTGACAACGTTTTGTTATTCACACAGACGTTATATCATAAACAATTACAGACTGGAAAGAGCTATATCCAATGTGTTATGAATAATAAAACAATGTTTGTCAAAAATAGCACATTTTTTGTAGATTTTCTGTCAAATTTCTAATTTCTATTATGAAGAATCTATAAGAAACTTACTTTTGATAGTGTTATTTTAATCAGAAAATTAAATTTCACTACGAATGCTAAAATCATATTTCATGTCACAAATGTAAGTCCATGTCTGAGTAAGATATCAAAGTCTGACAAGTAGACTACAAAAATTCAAAACACTTTCGATTTTGACATCCCAGTTATATTAAGCTGCATTCGCAGCTCTCTAGATATCGTCTTGTGCTTAACCAGAATGAACTTATTTGGTGAACGCGGGTTTATATGCCAAGGTTACGTCATATGCCCCATTTCCAGCATTATTTAAATTTGTATATATAAAATGATTTTATTTAATTCTACTTCTCTTTTGGAAAAATTTAAAGAGGGACAATCTCTATTCATTTTTTCTAAATTTTCAAAATATTTTTACAAATATTCGAACAATTCAAAAAGCGATGATGATACCTGCAAGTAATCTCATCGAATGAGTTAATATTGCAAATACGTCACCACTTTACCATGTAAGATGCAATAAAATAACAACTAATGAAGGGTTTAGTTGCAAAATTCACGTTCCCCATAGTATATCATGATATAGGGTCAAACCGCTTCCAATTAACGGACCAGGCTTGTATGTATAGTTATACTTTGGAGAATGTGAGTTTTGTCACTAAACCCTTCAAATAGTTTTAAATTAGAAATTTTTATTATAGTGTCTCATAATCTAAAATAATGAAACTTCACTTATTATAGTTTTGAAAAATATCTTTATTATTATTGTTACATTTATTTTACAAAAGGATACAAATATAATACAAAAACATCGTTCAATAATTTTCTTGTTTAATTAAAATGTAAGTAAAACTACAAACAGGTTGATAACCAAGAACATAAATCTGAATAATATTAACCATTTAACATTAATTTGTGCCTATAAACAAACAATTAACGAAAAGATAACGTGGAATTTGTTTTGAATATTTTAGATTATAGTAACAGAATTCTCCAGAAACTTTGCTTCTAATTTAATATTTCCGAAAAATGATGAGCTCCCGAAACTATTGAAGTAGCTGAAAATAAATTAGTGATCTGGCACATAACTAAAAAAAGTGGTTAATAATACAAATTATTGTAGCATAGGGAATTGTGCAATTATTTTTCATATTTTAAACGTTTTCACATCTGAAACAATGTATATGCAGTGAGTTAATATTTAATATACAATTAACTAATGTAATAATATTTACATAAATGAATTCAGTTTGTATTACTTTTAAAATGGAAATGGAATGAAGCATATGAAATGTTAGAACAATAAAATTATATTTCAATTAAATTTGAAGTTATAGTTAGAGTTCATTAATCCTTATTAAATCTGTTTTAATACATTTCATCAAAAAATTAGCATAATTTTGAGGTGAAAAGAACATAACAATGAAGTTGATATAAACAGGGAAATTTACACTACTTTATTACAGCATCAAGTATAAGATTGCGCGCAATCCATTAAAGAATTGGAGGAAAAAAATTGCTTTTCAAATTGCAATAATGAAATCTGTAAAAAGAAATATAATACCCACTAACAACTTTTTCTGCCAAATTCAAATTATTTAAAAGTACAAAAGTTATCATTACAACAAAATCACAGAGCGCGACTCTGTATTATTATGTTTATCAGAAATTGAATCTGGTTTCCCAAAAATTCCTTTAAATGCTAAGACTCAAATGCAAAATATAAGTTGTCTCTCAGTGAAAAAATTAAAATAGTACACGATTGATATTCTAATACTTCTAAGTAAAATCCTACATTCCTTTTTGGTGGAATAGAATGTAAATTACGCAAGACTAAAGTTAACTTAAATAACTCAATTCAAACTAAATATAACTCAATATTTGTTATAGATCCTTACAAACATAGTTTGGTTGTATTTCAATACATAAATTTGAAATAATTTACTTCCCTCGTGTGAAAATTTCGAAGCTAGTTTATGGTATATGTTCATAATTTTCTATGTATTAAATCAGTTATCTGTTTGTAATCTTCCAACTAGGAATAGATCGATGGTCTCTTCTTTCTTTTTTTTGTTACTAGTTCTACATGAGCAGTGCATTTTCCTTCCTTTCTATAGGAAAAACGATTTTTTTTTCAAATTTATACAATTTTTACCAGAAAAAATGAGAGTATGAAATATAAGTTTAGATATGCAATTCAATGCATTCCTTTTTAATTTGACGCATAATTATTTTAAGCACGACCAAGTAACTCTCAAAAGTAGTTAAATAATAATTTATATTGCATTGGGAGTGCTTTCTTTCTTTTAAAAAACGTATGTCCACGTCAGTAGTTAAATTTTCAGCAGTGGTAATAGAGCTTTGAATACTTTTCATATTCGCTTAAAAACAATAAGTTTTCACTAATGAATTATTTAAAGAAATACGTAGCCTAAAAAAGCCTTAGCCTTAAAATGCAATGGTATTTACCTTATTTTAGTCACTTGGTACTCAATGGTAAGATAGGCATGCTGGGCTCAGGACGTCTGGACAAGTGGGATTCTGCACTGTCGGATGACAATTTCACATTTTTTGGCTGCTTTCCTCCTTGTTTACCTCCTTGTTTACCTCCATGTAAGGTTTCATTGCTAGATGTTTAAAAAAAATACATAAATAGTACACAATTTTGATACATTTTTTTGTTTAGCTCTTTAGGTTCTTTTTCAAAATAGTCTAAATATAATTTCCCTCATTACATGAAAAAGTACAGTGGTTATTACGATCATTTGGGAATCTTGAAAACCTTTTCTTATTATAAAGCTATTTACAAACTAACGAAATTGTTTTTATAATTTTATTACATTTTTTATTAAATAGATTCTTTGAGTGATATTTTTGTTCGTTGAATTCAAAACTGAATTTTAATAGCAATTTATTGTTTAAATAGCGAATATTTCTTTTTGAGGTAGTCAGATGCGTTACTATTGTTTTATTACTGAATCTATTCTCCACAAAGCACTTAAAAAAACTTACAATATTTGTAAAACTACTATAGATTCTATTTATTAACCGTTTAAAAGCACTGTTCATACTTACCATTTTCTTTTCTCACTTTGCCTCCGATTTTTAAACCAGGTGTTTACTCTTGTTTCCGGCTGGCCAATTTTTTTTGCAATTTTTTGTCGGGTCTCTAAGTTGGGTTTCTTTTCCTTCTGATAGCAATTTTCTAAATATTTTTTGGAATCTATCCCAACTGATCTCGTTGATGAAAAAGTCCTATCTGCAGTCTTTGATAGCGTCTTGTCATTTTTTGTCAAAATGTCTTTTTTAGTTTTTACTGTATCAGTATGGTTCGCTGGTACATTAGGTTCTCTTGTAGAAATATCCTGTAGAATTTGAAGTGAGGAAATTTCATACGTAGTATCGCGAATATAGTTGAAATTGGAATCTGCATTTGAAATTTCAAGACTGGTTTCTTTGGTTTCCAACAAGCTCCTTTGATTCAAAACTGAATTTTCCCGATAGCTGTTGCTATTTGTTATTTTATCCAGATTGTTTTGGTAGCTTGGCCTTGTAGCTCCTAAAACCGGATTATGAGACGCAGATTCATTAAATGTAGGCATTTGAAGATTTGGAGTGGTTTGAATAACTGTACTTTGAGGTAAGGTCCTCAATTTATTATATCCCGATGGTGGTTGATAATCACAAGGTCCCTTGGTGTTGCCACTGTTGGAGGACACAACATGGAGATTAACTGGCTCCTCATCGGCATACATTGGATAATTTCTATGAATTGGTAGCTGTTCATATGTTGTTGAGTTAGATTGATTTTGACTACATACCGGACTTTGGTAAGAATACTGATTCGTGGAAAACGAATTTGACAAGTTTAGTGGATAAGGCTGTGGTGAATCTTGGAAACTGTTACAATAATTTATAATAGATCCTCCACAATTGAAAAGATATGCTGGGTTTTTAGGTTTTCTACCAAATGTTGCATAAGGCAGTTTTGATACAGTTTTATCTCTGGTCTTTAGTAAATCCATATTATTCTCCCTCTGATATTTTATGGGTTCGTCGTTTGTTTGATCTGGTGAAAGATCACTACGATGAAGACTGGTACTTCGATAGATTGTTTGCGATTGATTGTATGCGTTATAGGCATGAGGAATGTAGTTATCTCCATCATTTGAAAAAGGGACAGTTTCTGTTGAGTTAGTGATTAGTCGAGAGCTATAATTGAATTCTCTAGTTCGAGGAAATTCCGAGTATGATCGCGATGCGCTAAATTGATGGCTTGAAGAAAAGGTTGTTGGAAATGGATATTGAACGTCATTATTTGTTGAACAATTGCTCACAATTTGAGGATGAGGATTTCTTTCATAATTAAAGTGTCCTTGTAACGTATTGTTTTCATAAAAGTTCGAATAACTCCTACTATTAAGGTAATCTATATCTGGATTATTCGAGTACTGTCTACAGCTCCTAGTTGAAAGCAACTCATTATTTTGGTAGATGAAACTTTTAGTATTTTCAAGGATTGCTTTTTCTGATGATGCAGAATAGTATAAATTTTTTTGACATTCTGTGGAGTAAAACTGATTATTTTCGGTATCATTATTGTATTGTTTAAATGGATTATTTGTCCAAGGGTTTTCACTATTAACCTGAGAAGGATATATTGAATTACTGGGTTGAAAACTACTATAGCTAGGCAAACTGTCCAAAAAACTAGTGTCTAAACTATTTATATCTTCTCTCGGGTTTGCAGGGTTTAGGCTCGCATCAATAAAATTTCCAGGGACATTAGCTGACATCGGAAGCTCTTCGAAGGGTTCAATTTTAACTTCATCTGAATTGAAGTCAGAATGATTATTTTCTACGTCTATGACGATGTTAGTATCTGTGGAAAGTGCTTTTAGAGATGGATTTTTGCTTTTGTGAGATTCAATTTCTTTTTCGATTAAGTTTTTTAATCTTTCATTATTTTTTACACAATCGATGATTTCCTCAACCCGTAAATTAGACAAGCCTATTAGTCTACAACAGGGAACTTGTAAAGCTTCTTTAGGCTCACTTTGTACATCTTCTAATACATTTAGAGATTCTTTTTGAGAACATGCATCTCCGTTTTCATTAGGAAATATTCCTTGGTAAAGACTTGTATTATAGAAACAGACTAGGCGGCTTTCCACTGATTCGTTCTGGTAATTATCACTAACTTTGTTAATTTGGCCACAATCATAAGGATAATTACGTGAATATTTCGACATATCAATAACTTTTTTGGCATTTTCTGTTGTAATTGCTTCGTAGCTAATCGTGCAGTTGTCACATTCGAAGCGTTTATCGTTTGATGTTTGTATATGATTAAGATATCCAAGCTTATAATTTTCGCGAATTTCTAATTGTACAAGTTTATACTCATATAAATCTTGTTGTAGAACATTTGATAGGTTTTTATTTAAGTAATGCACAGCGATAGGAGTTTTAGGATCAAAAGCATAGAAACTGGTATTGTCTGGAGTGTAAATTAAATAGGAGAAGTTTCTCCAATCGCAATTGTTCGGATAAATTATTCCATTAGAGACTTTAATGACATCTTGAGGTACTGAATTCGAATTGAAATGTTCAGGTAACTCTAATTCGTTTTCGGGAAACTGAGAATTTGCTTCTTCTTGGATTAAATTACTAACATTCTGAAAGTTGGGTGAAATGGATGAACTTCTAATATTGTAACTTGATGACAATTCATTAGAATTTGAAGAAACGTTATTATTTTCAGGGTTAAAAGTTTCTTCAGAAATTTGCAATGATTTTTCAGTAGTATTACTATTCCCGATATAACATTCTTCAAGAACATTAGAGTCATACATCCCATTACTCTGACTATTTGTTTTTATTTTGTATACTATAGGTGGTCCTTCGTCTTCGTCAGATGACGTCATTACAAACAAATTGAGAGTGTCTGGTTGTAAAGGGTTCAGTGAACTAATTTCTGATGCATTGGAAGTAACTGCCGTTTCTTGAGTCGAAGTAGTTGCATTATCATCGTGATTATTCTGATCGAGATCGTTTGAAATAGAAATATCAGTTGCTTGGTTAGCAGCAGACAAGTTACAGATTTCATCAGGCATGACTTTTTCTGTTGTTTCAGGACTATTTTGGTCTTGAATAGTGTTGCTAACTTGACAGTCTGGTACCTTTGGAAAAGGTGGCATTAAATAAGGTGAATCCCAGCAAGAAAGTTTTCTGCTGCTATCGTAGTTGGTATGCTGTTCCGAAATTTCGTTATCATTAAATGCTATTCTTGGTTTCTTTATCGATGTACCAATTACACAGCGTGGTTTAGGCATCCTTTTCTTATACGTTCTTGTACTTTTAACCCACGGAGTCGTGCCCACAGCGTCAAAAACTCCATTTGATCCAAGAGTAATTGGATTGATTAGAGGATGAAATTTATGAAAATCTTCTCTGTAGTTTTCCAAGCCCTGGTTGCAAGATGATAGAGCTTCAGGAGAACCTCTAGAATTTTTTCTGGTCTTTTTACTGGGATTTTTATTTTTTTGTCCAGGTGGTCTTCCACGCTTCCTTTTCTGAATGTTTGTATTGCCCTCATTCATTGACCTTTCTTGTTGGGTGGTTTGTCTACCAAAGGGATCCGGGTACATTAAATGGGTACTTGGCTGGGCATTCTTTTGGAATGTTGTTACATTTGGTACTTTTTTCAATTTTCGATTAGGGTTAGAAGAATTTGGCAAAGTATTGAAAGGGGACTCGGGAATTGCATTATAAGAATTTGGATGAATTGTTTGAAAGTTAAATGTTGGCATTTCATTGAAGTTGTAAAAATTGAAAGTATCCGACACTTCACAAGAATCTGTTTCTAGCTTTACTGTACTCGAAATAGCGGGATTTTGGCAGGTGTTGCTTGAATAATCCTGATATGCTTGACTCGATGCAGTGAAGGTATTTTCAAGTTGATTATCTGATGAACATCCTACACCTTGTGCAATGTTTTCGTAGCCATCATCTTGTGGTTCTTGTTTTATTAGCGCTATCGTTGATTTAGTATTTGATCGTTTGATTAGTATTTGAACATCATCAAAGGAAGTTTCTTCGAACGATTCCATTATTTCTTATGAATATGTAAGCTACTCTCGAACGGATGATTAGATGGTATAACCCGTATGCGATTCTATGGCACAACACTGAAGTCTGAAAAAAATTATCCGATCAGTTAAAATTACGTTAAAGCAATATATCAAGCAAAGTGATGCAACTGATAGTGTTGCTAATCCTCGTAATTGAAATTATGGTGTGCCTATTACATATTTTGTCCCTTTATTTTCCTTTTTTAAATATTAAATTATAACCTGATTTTAAATAAATTCAACTCTATAAAAAGCTAATTACTATTTAACTAATAAACTAATTAATTCAGTTAATTGATAGCACTCCAAAATGCGTTAATTGCATATTTTGACGAAACAAAATCAGTTTAAATTGTGTTATTGAACTCTAAAAATAGTGATGAGTTGTATGCTAAGATCAGTTATCATATTAGCGATATTCATTGTTAATAGTATCAAGTAAGTTAAAGATTAAATCTTGTTTATAAAGGAAATTTAAAATTTCATCGATTTTCCTCTCAGAGCCGTCGACCGACCGGGGTGATTGCCTCGGGGCGCCGTGAAATTAGGGGTGAAATGGGGAACTTGCAAATTTTATAAAATATTTCTGTATTAATGCTAGAAAATAAAAAAAAATTAAACTGACCTTTTCAAACAAATTTGCAAAAAACAATATTCAAAATTCAAATCTTTAATTCGTTTCCTAGTCGGGCTTCGATAAGTGCAATCCGGATTTATAGCTTTCTTGTTCTTAATCAGGTGGGGGTTTTTTTATGGTGTAGGGTGATTGATTAGCCCCACGACCAACCTTCCCCAATTTATCCGGGCTTAGGACCGGCATAGGGGCGAGCAAGCTCCACCTATGGCTGGGTTAAGGCGAAACTATAATTTATTGCTTAGGTTCATTGTAATAAGAAGTTCGTTTGACGAACCTTCGTGACTACAGATGCATTTGCAAAACATTCACCTTGAAGATGAGTTTTTTATTTTGAATTAGAGGCGCGTTATTTTGTCGATACTTTTATTTTAAATTTTATGTTGCTTTCTAATTTTGAATTGAAAATGTATAGAGAATTAAAAGGGGGATCGTTCAAACTACAGGAAGATTTTTGACTTGAGGAGCATAATTAAAATAACAAGAAGTTCTAAAATAACCTACTTTCCTGTTACTTAATACTCACTGAAATTCTTATCGGAAATCAAGTAGGTTTGTAAGAGTAAATGCCATCAGTAATAGTTCCGGAGCTCATTTGATACCTTAAAACTAGCTTTAAAGTTGGGGGGATTTTTAAGAGAGTGGGAGCCATGGACTATTTTGATATCATAAGAATTTAAATGAAATGAAAAGCACAATATTGAATTTAAATAACTCTACACATAGTTTCCCTAGGACTGAAAATTTTGTTTGTATTTTAATAAACAATACACAATGTAAAGCCGAATGTATTTTTAGTAAAACAAGAATCAAATCAATAGTTTCAAAAGAGAAGTAGTTGAATAATACCATGACTCTTAAGAGTAAGGCGTTTCAAACAAATCTTACTTTTTTTACAACATAGTAGTTTAGGAAGTCTCATCTCTTCAGTTGAGATTCCAAGAAAGTCCTGTACAATACAAAATTACTCTGTAAAATGGAAAATAAACAGCCATTAACACACACAAATAATTTATTATAAAATATAAAGTTTTACTTTTTTTCAAATTCACTAAACCCTAATAACTCCTTTTAAGTATGATACAGGGGTTGAACAAAATAATGTACACACTTCGCAATTTTACATTTATTCATGAATATAATGTAATTAGGTGATACGCAGAATGAATCCAAAGACCAAATTATTATTTTTTTTAAACCATTCTGTTTTTAAAAATCTATAAAAAGATTAGCCTTTTTAAAAAAATATTTACACATAAACAAAACTATCTTTCTGCAAGAGATCCAACATTTATCTAGAATATTTCAGACGATAAAATTATTTAAAGAAATAATCACATTGTAAGAAAAACATATTTCCTTTTCACTTTAAAATTCTATTTGTTTAAAATCGTTAAAATTTGAGCTTTGAAAAGCGACGGATCTTAAATTTTCGGTCATTTTCTGCTAAATTTATCCCAAATATTAAGAAAATCTTTTCTTATGAAGAATATACATTTATTTAATTCATTTTCATAAAATAAAATTGAGTAATACAAACATTTGTTAAAAGTAAAACTATTTTATGAGGTTTATGTAATAAGGCTTATCTATTATTATGTAAAAACGATAAAAAATTAAAAATGGGTCATTAAACGAATTACTTAAATAAACCTGATTTATAGGACGCTAGAAAAAAAATTCATAATACAACCTTTATATAATACAACATGTTTAATAATAAAATTCATTAACACTTCAAAAATACTCATATTTTTGTATTGAAGGAATACAATTTATGTATTATGTATTTTGAAACAAACACTTAATTTTAAATAACATTTTCCTTGCTTTAATATAATCAATATCTAGAAGAAAAGTAGTTAGTTGTTATCAAACTTAAGATTTCGGAGGTCTCGAATTAATTATTTCAAATTTAAACCCCTGCAAGAATCATGACAGTAAAACAGATTTATAAAAGCGATGGCAAAACGTAAGATGTGGTTACCCTCAAAGTATGATTACTGATCTTTTTTATTTTCTTTAATAGGTTCTTTCTATATATATTTTTTTAATAATTATATTTATGTGTGTGAAAAGTTAGTCTAAAATCATACAAAAAGATAAGCAATTGTAAATTTAAAATTTCTTGTTTGGTTTAAGCTTTATATAGAATTTAAATAGTCCGTATCTAGTTTGTTTTTTATTATATTAAAAGGTGATTGAACAAAGAAATTTCTGTAAAGTACCTAGTGATGTAAAATACCCGGATTTTTATAAATAAGTTAAGTAATAGTTCCAATGGTAAATACTCAACATTCGTAAATACCCATGTAAGGGAGCTAATGGGACAAATTTTTATTAACCTTTGTATTTCAGCAAAAATATAAAAAATTTAATTTCTTTTTTTACAAGCTCATAAACTGAACATTCATTTACTTAAAAAGTCATTCAACAGATGTTAAAACATTACCATATTTTAGTTGCTGAGCATTTTACACAAACATGTAAATGTCTCATTAGCCCCTATATGTGGGGTCTAATGGGACAGGGTGCAGGGCTAATGGGACATGGTAAATTTGCCTTAATGACCAGAAAATAAAATTTTAAACCAAATACCATTTACATAATGAAATAGGGGCCCGGATGGCCGAGTGGTTTGGGCCATTACGCTAGCAGTCTGCGCGCTGTAACGGGTGCGGGTTCTATTCCCGCCTTCACCCTGGGGGTATATTCCTTTCTCTGTGACAGTAAAAAATTCTTTCTGTGTCTGTCTTACTTGACGAAGGCTTCATAAGCGGGTCTCTGATTAAGCACGCAAGCTGGAATATATATGTACCTACCCCTACCCCATTATGAAATTATATTTTTTTAAAACAATTATTTCCCATTGAAAGGTGAAATATCAAGTTTAAAACTCAAAATCGAAGCAGGTCCCATAATTTTTGTTGAATCACTGTAAATGAGAGTTTTGTAACCAAATATTCTAAAAATTTATCCCATACTTGCCCTCGATTTTAGAGTACGTGAATTTAAAAAAAAACGTCTTTATCTTTAAATGGTTACCTAATGGTTTATCTAAAGTTTAATTTTTTTGCCAACTTGACTGAATAAGATATTAGAGACTTATATAGATTCTCTAACATTCTCCTAGGTATATTCGTGTCCCATTTGACCCCTCAGTTTCTGTCCCATTAGACACAACAACCACAGTGTTATATTATTTATAAATGATACAACCCAGAACCAAGTGTATTTTACCACAGTATTTGACACTTAAAAGTGAGCTCTCATTGGAGGATATTAACGTGTGACCTTTATAAGACAATAAAAGCAATTCAAATAAGAAACAAAAGAGATGGAAAACCAACAGTTTTTTTTTATTTGAAAAAAAAACTATATCTCTGAGAGAGAGAGAGAGAGAGAGAGAGAGAGAGAGAAAAAATGGCAGTATAATCAAACATAGTTCTCCAATTTGGTTTTTATTTAGGTGCTTTCTCAGGAAGGGAAGTAATATTAGCACTTCTAAGAAGATTTAACAAATAAGTGAGCAAAAACATATTTTTCGAATATACTTAACTATCATAAATTATAGCCTAAAAGAATTTTAAATAATGTCGGTTTTCTGTATTTATTATGACCATTAACTATTATATTTTGACAGTTATGATAAGTTGTTCTTGTGGCATTTCAAACGAAGTGGTCCCAGAGCAGAAAAAAAGTTAAGGTATAAAATTTCTGAAACATTTGATAATGACTAATTATTAAATGTAAAAAGTTGTAGGAAGCCTCTCTCAGGGTACTGGTACTTATTAACTTTGTATAGGTATTATATTAACTTTGTTATAAATTTAGTAAAATTCGAATCACTTACAACTAAAAAAATATTTAACAAATATATTTGAACAATTCTTTTGCTAATTTTCTTTCTTTTGTATATGTAATTGTATTTATCAACTCATTTACACCGTTAAATATGTCAAGGAAAATTGTATACTATAGAATATAGACAAATATTTAAAAAAAATTAAAATTAAGTTTCAAAAAGGAATTTAGAGTATTACTATTTCAACTACATGTATTTTACAACTAATTTTTTAGAATATCAATTTAACTTAATTCACTGGCTTCTGGCGTTAATGATAGTGAATTTGTGTGTTTAATTATGTGTCTAAGAGTATATTTACAGTATTGGTAATTTTAAAGCAATATTTCATGCAATATACATGTAATTTGAAATGTAAAATATTCTAATATTGGATATTTATCCAGAGCAAGGGTAAATACCCATGAAAAATTAAGGTACCCACTAGTTATGTATGAACCCGACTCATATCACTAATCGCACCTCTTAAAAAATTATTTGTACCATGTGTCTTATCGGGGTCTAATCACTTCACCGCAATATCGGGGTCTTTTCACTTCACCGCAATATGATAATAAACAAGTAGGCTTGTTACAGAATCTGTCACTTAAACCGCTTCCACACAACATTTGTGCTCAACAGGAAACAAACGACTTATGCACCTCAGAAAGAAATTCGCCAAACAGAGCCTTTAGCTAGTTGTAATTAAACATTTAAACGATGAAATTAATTATTTTCATTAATTTTCTTTCTCAGATTTAATAATTAGACTTTATCGTTTGCTTAATTTGTTTGAAGTTCGAAGAATAATAACGTAATCTTTTTTAATAAATATCTTTGTGTCGCCACAATTTACCATTTACATTTCTTTCGAAAATTCAGTTATTTATCGTTTGTTAAATTAATTTACAGTTCGAAAAATATATAATTAGTGCAATTGATGGTTTAAAAATAAAAGCAAAATTTTGCATATTTTTTATGCCAAGTTAGAATTTTCTATGCATCTTTCTTCATACATATATAACAAACCATCAAAAGAACTCTATTGTGATATTACAACAATCCAAACTGAATTATATCGCATAAATAAATAGTCTTTCAAAAGTTATTTTTATTTTAAATAAAGTTTCTCGTACGTTTAACGAAATGGCAACAGTGAAAATATGAATAAAAATGGAATTCGCATGTTATTTCAATGTAGATTAAATTTTTAGTTATTTAAATTTTAAATAAACTTCTAATTAAATTTTTTTAATGAAATTTGGAATGTAGCCTAATCTGATTTTTTTGCTTCAAAATGACGTATCCCACTTGTCTGTGGGACTTGTGAATGGCAACAGTGAAAATATGAATAAAAATGGAATTTGCATGTTATTTCAATGTAGATAAAAAATTTTAGTTATTTAAATTTTAAATAAACTTCTAATTTAAATTTTTTAATGAAATTTGGAATGTAGCCTAATCTGATTTTTTACTTCAAAATGACGTATCCCACTTGTATGTGGGACTTGTGGTTCTTTCTGTGAAAGTGGGTGACAGACGGACGGACAGACGGACGGACTGAACGATTATAATACCTTCCACTTTTTACGTTATAAACGTAGTGTGGAGGCTAAAATGTCCTCATTATTAATGAAGAAGTTCTTGTTATTTCATTAAAAAAAGTTAATTTATTACTTATACATTAAAATAATTTCGGGTCAATTTCAAACTTTTCGAGCAGAAATTTGCTAATTATACTACCAAACACAATTATTTTTTTAATGACCGTTTAACGTTTTCATAAATATTCTAAAATATCGTAATTCATTAAATTTATAACACAGATTCAACAACAACCTCACACAGTTGTAAACACCCTTTTTGTAACAAAGCATTATTTTAGTACTTTTGTTGGTAATTTCGTAATTGAAAGTAATTTTATTCAAACGATTTTCTTTAAAAACAGAAACTCTTGCGTTTGCATGAGGCGGTAAATCTATGTTAAGCATAAATAGTCTAAAATTTGGCGTAACTTTTTAAAAAATAACGTATTTGTTCGACGGGAAACATTTAAATATGATATCCCATTCAAAAGAAACTATTGATTTTTAAAAATTAATTATTTATGACACTGAACCTTTCTCAATAAAATGAAAACAAATTCCACTATATTATGAACAATACTAATATCCTTAGTGAAAATTCAGTTGCATACAATTTATCCTTAAGTTCATTTATAAACACCGATTAACAAAAAATTGATAATAGTATAAAAAAAAATTTAAAAAAATCTAAAAATCAGAGTTAATATTAAAGAGTTGTAGTTTTATTTAAAACCCATGTTATGTGCTGATTAGGAGCTTTGAATTTAGTTAACACTTCAAATTTTAATAGTTTATTTATGGTTTAAAATAAAAAAAACAATTGTTAACTATGTATAAATAAATTCGTTACTTCTGAGACGTAAATAATTCATGTACAATTTCGTACACATAATGCAGTACAGTGGTTTTGAAAATAAAAATTCATTTACTTTTGGATCAGCGCGTGTAAAAGTTTACTTCCAATCAAAAATACATTTTACAGCATATAATATTGATTTGAAATACAAAGGGTACTTAAAATGTTTTAAAAATACTTTTTAGGGTGCATGTCTTTGTTAAATATTTCTATATAGTAAAACCGAAAAATGAAGTAAAACCTTAAACAGAAATTACCTTATTATATCTTAAAGGGCTTGAGAGGTTTAGCGAGTGTCAGTTGGGGTTGAAGGGGACGGCCGATGGTTCCCGAAAGATTCTTTATTTTATAGGCAAAATGAATAATAAGGTTACCGTGATTTGGCTTTGATCTTTCTTTTGGCAATTCAAAGAGGCATGCGTATGTTAATCGAGGCGGAGCTTCTTCAGCCGTTTGGCAAGAGCGATGATACCTGGGATGAAAAAATAGTAGTTAGGGGGCGTCCATTAATTTCGTGATACGATTTTGAGGATTTTCTGACCCTCCCTCGTGAGATTCCGTGATATTTGGCTTGTAGACAAAATGTGATTTTTAAGTACTTTCCCACCATCTGTTATCCACCTGTGGTTTGGACTATCCAAGTTTAGGGCTGGTCGTAGATTATTATGTATTTTGAAGTTTTCCGAGTATCAAAAAGTTTCGAAATAAAAAAGCAACAAAAAACGAATTTTGAAAACTCTCACTTGACATTATGGGGGAGGGGGGGTTCCTTGCCAAATATCACGAATTGTCGCCAGGGGGAGAAGGTCAAAACTTCGTCAGAATTGCATCACGTAATTTACATTTGACGCCCCGTAATGAAGCATAAAAAAAGTTAAACATAAGGTAAAATTTTTAAAGTATAGTTTTAAACATACAGTCCCTGGACAAATTATTAGACGCACTGTATTTTTTTTAGTAATTTTATGTTTCTTAAGAATTTTTATGCAATAATGGTATTTTTGAACTACAATTTTATTGATTTTTATTTAAAAGAATTGTTGTAGACTACATATTTGTATTTATTTTTAAAATATGGCAACACTGTGCCATATGTTAAAAATCCAGTCCAGAGCTCCTAGAAAAGATTATTTATGTTTGGAATCATCATCCTCAAATGCAGGAGACAGTACAGTCTTGCACTGATAGCATGCCGCGCAGAATTAAAGCTTTGGTAGCGGCTAAAGGTGGCTCAACTAAATATTGACTTTTACTAACATTAATTTCACTTTTCTTTAAAACTTAATAAACTTATGCTTTTCTAAATTAATGCTGTTTTATTTATGTCAAATAAATCGGTAATTGATTGGATAATATAAAAACAAAAATAATTAATTTAAAATAATAAAACGGTACAATAGCACCCGGTAATTAATATTTTACATGAAATCTTGCAGTGTGTCTAATAATTTGTCCAGGGACTGTACATAGTGGATGTATGAGCGCAGGGTGATTCGCCCCTTTCCAGCAAAGTAAAAAAAAATCTACATATAAATAATGTCGTGAATCAAACGAGTACACACTGTACACTAAGTCTAATTATGGAATGGTCTAAAGTTCTACTGGCGTACGTTATCCTTTGACTGTTGATGATGGATGGACAGCTCAGGTATTAAACTCTTCGCCTAACTATCTAATTCAAAGGACGACCATTTTATTATTATTAAAAGGAAGTCGAAGTTACCCCGAACCCAGACAATAATGTCTCAATAAATATTAACCACGTTATGCAGTGTAAATCCTTGCTGCATAACTTTACTGCGCAAAATCGGCGGCTACTTAGTTCACGGAGTAACGTTAAACCAAATGTGCAGGGTAGCGTTACACTACACTTATTTTGCGGCCTAGCGATACTTCTTGAACTTTGTTCTATGTTACTCCCTGGGAAAGGAAACACCACTCGCTGTCACCGATTTTATGGAGTAAACTCCTTTTTTGGGTAACGTTTGCTGTCACCGATTTTACGGTGTAAACTCCTTTTTTGGGTAACGTTTCTTCATAAAATCGGTGTAAAGTTATTCCACGAAGTTGGGGTAACATTACACCAAAGTTTTACGGTGCAATATAAAATAATACAGAGGTAGAAGAAGTTTTCTGAACAGAATATGAATTTTTTATTCTTTTTCAATAACTATAAAAAGAGGCTTTCTACAATTCTTCTTCAATAACTTTGCTGAAACTCAATAATATAACCCAAATTTAATTTATAATCGACTTGTGTGTACCATAAGAAAGATTAGGAAATTAGGAAAAATTAGGAAATATGCATACATTAGAGGTGACAATTAAGAATTTTACTTTTAAAGTAGCTTTGAATTAAAATAAGTAATTATTGTGTAAAATGAAGATAGCGTTTCTTACTTTTTGTTGATCAGAGTTTTGTGAATTAATTTGAAATTGTAAAATCGTCCAATTTTTTAATTTTTATTTTGAAGTGAATATATATATATAAACGGTGATCAACACAATACCAATTAAAAACATAAAAAAATATTTTTAATGATTTAAAATTTTATTTCTTAATTATATTTCTAGATATTAAAATTTAAAGGCAGTTAAAATTCAAATTTGAAGGTTCTTTATATTTATATTTTAATTTTTTTAAGTTCAAATCTTAAGTTTTAAGTGTTTTATTAAGTAATTTAACAAAATTTCTTTTTTAAACATGGTATGTTCCATTACATATGTTTTTATTTAAAAAAATACGTGTGTAATTATAATTTAATGAACTGTAACAGAATTTATACAAAAATGTACTTTAAACTTTTAATTACATAGACTTATTACAAAGCATATCTTTTAATGTTTCAATGCATTTTGCCGGATTTTTTAAAATTTTCTATAGCAACTGAGAGGAAACTTCTTTTAACTAAAAGAACTGCAGGTTTTATTAATGAAAAGTAAAGAAAATGAGTAGCACACTTAGAAAAATAGTTGTGACGCAAATTCTTCATGAATAGCTTTTCACATCAGGCAGTTACAAAAAAAGATAACTAAAAAAACAATTTTCCTAATGTATATTGAAAATTCACATTAAAAACTGTACGTAGTTTTATTTCATTAAATTTTAATGAGTAAAACAGTATCAATTATTTTTTCTTTGAATATGATACCAATCTTCTTTATTTCCAGGTTTTGCAGAGAGGGGTGGGAAGGAATATATTATAATTAAAAAAAGAAACTGTCTTGTTTTAACAAACGTTTACATCAATATAATAAACTTTTTCATTCCATTGAAAAGTATCTAGAATTTTCACAAATAGTTTGGCGCATCTTCCCCTAGTTTAGTATACTGAACCATCTACGATTGGTTGAAAGTTTTGATAATTGTTTTTTTTATGTTCTGGTGAGTTTATAGGGTTGCTTCAAAGACTTCCTCTTATATTTTTTAAAAAAATTGAATGTGAATTTGTAGAATAAGAACCAACGTATAAAAAGAATTTTCATGGTTCGCTCTTCGGGAAAGTCTGAGATAGTTATTTATAAGTGGGTGTTTAATTTTTTAAATTTTAATCTAGAATTTTTATAAGATTTTTTTGAGGGGTGGTGGAGGTTAAGGAAATTAAAAATATTACATACATTTTTAACCCTTTGAAAACACTGGATTATTTAATTTCAAATTTACCATCGCCTATTTTAAAGCTATCTGAGCAATTAAATTAATAAGATATTTAGGTAAAAAAAATAGTTTAAACATAAAATGCACTTTATGATGAATTTATTTTTTTTATTTTTCCTCCTTTCTATTTATAATAACTAAATTGCACTGACCAACATCGAAATATTGTTAAATGAATATAATTTTCCGGTTTTGGCTTTAATGGTTTGAAAGTGAATACTACATTAATAACACCCCCTATTTTCCCTTAAACGAACAATGTAATGTAAAACTACGTTTTTTAAATGGTATCGTCAGGGCATAAAGGTTTGGCGCAGGTAACTAAAGTTAAATTTTTCTGAAGAATTTACTTTAAATGTACTAAAACCGTACAATTCAATCAAAAACTTCCACAATGCTCTCATTTTCCCCAAATGAACAATGAACAATGAAAAGTAAAACCGCGGCCTTATAGTGGGCCGCAGTAGATAAAGGATTTATGTAAGTTAATGAAAAGCTAACGCTTGTTAAAACCCGAAGAAATGTTTTCTGAGCTAATCTTAAAAATAATTTTAAGGCGACTTCAATTCTACTAAATTTTAAGTGATACTATGGTAATTTTTTTAAAAATCATCATAGATATTGTTAAGTTTAGAGTGTTTGATGAATGCGTTAATATTTTTGATTTCTGTAGTATGTTATCTATTTAAGAACTTTACTGTGGTTTGGCCAATTTCTTTGCTTTGCCTATTACTATTTTTATAAGGTCTTTTAACATTGAAGAAAGTTCCCGCTCCTCAACCAACCTAAATCCATCCTTCAAGAGCACACATTATTTTAACTATTATGTATCACGAATGTATTTAATTATTAAAAATATTTGTTTCGACTTACCAAGTCCAACATATTAAAAAAAGTTTTAACCTCCCTCCCAACTATTATTATAAATAATACCGTTAGTAAAAATTCTTAAAAAGTGTACTGGTTAATTGGACATCTATACATTTTTATACTATTTATGTCCGTCCATTGAATGTCCATACACTCAATGGAAATGTTTGGTGTAATGATCCCAGTTAGTTTATTTGTAATTCTCACTTCTTCAAAAAAAAATACGAACAATAATAAAAAAATAGTAATAAAATTTAATAGAGGAAGTTATTAGGATTGACTTTTGCCGAATAAAATATTAAATTAATTTTTTAGAATTTTCGTTAAAATTTAACTACTTTTAATTAAACTTAAAGTAACTAAAAGTATTAATTACTTTTTATGAAAATTTAACTGTTTTCACATAATTACTTATTTAAATGCCTGCAATTTACGTACTTCTTCATTCTAAATAATAAGGCCAGTGGAAAGTTCGGTGCACATGTTAGACACTTGCCACTGTCGAGAGTAGAGAAGCGTCACTTAGACTTAATTAGTTATTCAGAACCAGAATAGTTCAAACACTTGCATTTCTTCCGATTAATTATATTAAAAGTGTGTTATGCTATAATGCTCATATCAAATTTGGGGCACTCGTATGATTTAAATCTAGAAATCGTTGTTTAATTTTGCTGTTTAATAATTGGAAAGAAATGAAAATATTGAGGAATATTAATGTATAAGTGGTAGAGTACATTACATAAAAAGGAGATACAGTCGGACATACAACTTTAAAAAAAATATTCTGATAATTTGTTAACCAGTGGGGAGGGGGATCAAATGGCATAAAGTAAAAATTTACATAATATACGAGTCACCATTATTAAGTGTACACCCGTGCAACGCCGTGTTTATTAATTCCGTTCTGTAAGGATTGTTATACTTTCGCAGTTATTCAGTTGATTCAAGATTCCTTTAAACTTTCTCTACATCTACACACTTCAAGTTTGGAAACCAAAATGCCAATTTCCAAGAGTGTGACTTCATGATAAATAACATATTCTGAGGAAAATATAAATAGCAATTTGCAATTCTAGAAATCTTAATTTAATTGATAAATTCATATTTGATAATAAAAATACACAAACAAGCAACAAAACATTTGCCGAATAACTTTATGGTTTGTCATGAGTTTAGTGAATAGGCATTTGGCGTTGTGTCAAGCTTTTGATGTGCACACATTTCACTAAAAAATTTCAGAATTCGGTATTAAAATAAAAAGAATAATAGTTCTAAAATTTGCCAAAGGACCATTTTTTAAATAAAAAAACTTTAGGCCCCTAGAAAAACGGCAACAATTTCGCAAGTAAGATTTTAACGAATCCTTGAGAATATTAGAGCATCGAACATTCACCGATCATCAAGCAATTAATTACCATTGCGAAAAGCCGCGGTGATGGAATGAATGAGTAAACGAATGAAAATTCGTCCACGTGTTTCATTCTAGAAGCTGCGTATTCATGAGAATTATACCGTAGAACATTAGTTTTGCAATAATTTATTACCTAACTGATTATTTCTCAGAATATCTTTTGATTTACATGGAAGCAGTAAAATATATGTGATCGTATATGTTGATGCAATTCATCATTTGTCATGTGTTTTTTAAACTTATATCATCCGTTTAAGTATTAATGCCCGAGATTTATTTGGGTTCTTAGTACTCACATAGTGAGTTCTTGGAATCACGGATTGCAATTATTTATACTTTACAAAAAAAGTTGATTTCGAGATATTCGTTTCGAAAATATTTTAAATAGTTTAGGAAACGGCGATAATTCTGTAATAAACGAAACTTCGCAGTGTGTCGAAAAAAGACTGAAATGTGCATAACTGTTTTAAGCGTGCTTTTCACGTTGTTTGTCGTACCTCGTATGAACTAATTAATGATCTCAGTGGTTATCCCGATTTAGCCCATTGATGGCGATTGACAAGAAAATTTGTCAATCGAAAATGAGCTTCATGTTAAAGTATATCTAAATCTATAATAATAAAAGAAAGAGTCTGTGTGTCTGTTTGTCATCGGATCGTAAAAGATCTACTTATACTGCCCTCAGAAATTCGAAATTTTTAAGATAGATTCCCTTTAATACTAACGTGTGCACCTGAGGCTTAGTTTTTTCATATTTGTACCATTTTTAGAGAAAATTCGAAAATTCGTTTTTCTGAAAAAAATACACCACTTTCGCTCAAATCCGATCATTTTTTCTCTTTCCTGATGCCATCGGCTGAAAAAATTAAATAAAACTTTTAACGAAAACATTTAAAATTCAAAATGTTTATTTTATTCTTTTGCCATTACTTTCAGAAACTAAATTCATTATTTGAAAAATAATTGACACGTTTCAAGTGGCGTAATTCCGCCAGTCTTCATTCCCGGATTTTATTATGGGTTTATTTGATGATTTTTTCATTGATTTTTCTGTTGACTGCATGTATGCATATTTAAGCAATAAATGTATAGTTAAGCTGTTACTGAACTATGATGGTTAATAAAGGCCATCGAACTAGAGCTATTAGTGTTTTATGTCTTTAATTTTTCGCCAAATACGTTGCCAAACTCGCCGAATTATTAACTAAAATTCGCCAAATAGGCCATTTCTTTTATGAATAATTTATAAGCTGGTCGGTTGTTCGAAAGTCATTGTGTTAGAGCTGTATAATGGGTGTGGGTAGCTATATCTATTTTCTCGCCAAATTATTTCCCAAAACGCGCCAAATGAGCTAAAAGGTTTTATGTATTTATGAGGGAATTGTGATGACATTTATGAGTGCATTTTATAGCGTATTTTTCATTTTGGAATTTTAAGGGAATGAAACGGTATTTTATAATTTATAACGAGTGGAAACAATAATAAGTTTATGATCCTATAACAGGGTATATGGTACACATATTTGGAATCTATTTGATATTTTTTATACCGTGCGAAGAACGGGTATAAATATGCTAGTAAACAAATATAAGACAAATGGTTCTGAACGATAGTATAGATAGTTATGAGCAATTTATGTAGGACAAATTCAGTTACACGAAAAACGAATTTAAAAAAACGAACGAATTTAAAGTTAACGTTTTTATTGTGAAATGAAGGTGTTAATGGTATTCAAAAAGTCGTCATCAATCAGTTAAACAGTCGAATCTTGTTTATGTGAATCCGGAGTATATGAAATTGAGATAAAGATGAACTGAAATCAAATCTTTTTCACGATTGTCTAATGCTTAAAAATTTTGCTTTACGGGTCGCATGCAAGGCGAGCGCCTTAACCGACTGGGATTCCCGCTTAAAGTGGTATGCACTTTCCAGATACACATGTAATGTAATCGTTTCCGGCTGCCTATTTCTAGCCTCATTTAGGAGCTTTCACTGACATATAGTTTGGTTGGTTGGCTGGTTGGTTGGTAGACATATATATTCAGGTTTGTGTGCTTGGTCAGAGACCCGCTTATAAACCTTCGTCAAGTAAGACAGACACAACAGACAACACACACACACATAAGTGGATCCATCTAATTTTTAGACAGAGGCCAACTAGAGGATCCCCAGAATTGGCTTGTCACCCCCAGAGGTATTGATTTGGTATGGGAACTTGGAGGACTTTCGGACCCAACAGATTTAACGAGCACGTACTCCACATATATTCGACAAACACAAACATCCATGCCTTACCGGGATTCGAACCCGAACCCAGAGGCTCCAAAGGCTAGCTCCCTAACCGTTGCGCCGCCGGTCGGCATATAGTTTGGTAAGGTAATCGTTTCCGGCTGCCTATTTCTAGCCTCCTTCAGGAGCTTTACACAGCAATACGCCTCGTATTGGAAGTTGTGTGTGGTGGTACTTATTCAGGTTGGTGCTTGTCATCACCCGCTATAAACCTTCGTCAAGTACAGCCACAGACAACAACAACATAAGTTCCATCTATTTAGAGACAGCACTAGAGATCCGATTGGCTTGTACCCAGGTTGATTTGGTATGGAACTTAGAGGACTTCGGACAAGATTAACGAGCAGTACTCCGATTATCGGTAGGTCTTCATGGTACGGGACTCGATCGCAGACTTCGATCGACGGCTGACCCTAGGCTCACTGCGCTTCTTGGTTTCTAAAGTTAGATTTGGTTGTTTGTTTACCGGCTGCCTATTTCTAGCCTCCTTTTAAACACAACCGATCACGTTTCGTAATTTAGAGCCTATCCAATGACCACCTGATCGGGCACCCAAAGCAAGCTTTGGGCGACATCGTACGCTACGCGGCGTCAAGATTTTCGGTTCTATAGATATAACAGCACAAATTTCACATTGTATTTATAACAAATACAGACACACACTACACAAACATCATCTTTAGCCGGGATTCAAACCCTGGACATTCTGACTGCCTGGCCAGCTCCCTGACCTTTCAGCCTTCCCGGAATAAACAAATTGTGGTGAATCTTATTAAAAATAATTTCTAATCACTTTCTTTGTTTCGGCACCCCATTTGGGAAGTCAAACTTTTGCACACGGTACCTCTCTTTGCACCCGAATCCTGTAAAATTACGAACTAAAACTAAAGATCTGTTAATTAAATTTCTCACCCAGAATAGTATAAATTCTTATATATTCTTTTAACCAATCCCTGCATAATAAAGCCGGCCCCGTCAGTCGTTTTTTAAGTCTAATTTGAATTTTTTTCTCTCTGACACTTACATGGTTATTGATTTCCAACATTAATTTCAGGTTATTAGTTTAAAATTAACTCTTGTCAGATAGGCCCAGCAACACAAATAAGCATTCTGAAGCCCTAAATTATTACATAGCTGTCTCCTTACAGAGGTGCACTCTTTAAATATATTTACATAAAAGAAAATTATTAATTATTATCTTACAATTTATGGATATCAAGTTCCCGGGAATCTTAATTTGAGGTTTAGAAACTTAAAGAATAAGTTAGGAATTATATGAGTTGAACTAATTATTTACAAAGTATCATTTTTCATAAATGTAATATCGTTAGCTTAACTCATTAACTAGGACTTTATAAACACCATTAACACCTTCATTTCCGAATGAAAACTAAAGCTTGAGTTCTATGAATTCGTTTAGCTTAATTTGCTTCACATCAATTGTTCAGGACTATGGTCTTCATTTGTGTAATATTTTGTTTATGTAGATAAAGTTAAGCAGAAATTTCATTTTCGCTCCTTACCAACCGTCGTAAATGGGTTCACGTCGAATGTTTTTAAATGCGATAGAAAATAAGTGTTGATATGCTTGACAATAAAACACTCGAACATATTAAGGGGAAATGGGCGCGCTGGACTGGGGGTCTCCAAAGTAAAGTGCATCAGTGTTAATCCTATGGAGAAAAAAATATTTTCTCTTCCACATTTCTCCGGCTGTATTGAATATTTTTAGAAGCGGATTTTTTTATGTGATAAATGTAGCTGACTTACAGGTCCCGACCTTCCCACTTTTTGAAATTGGTTCGAATATTTTTTTTTAATTTTCAATAAATAATTTTACACAAAATATTAGAAGCAATTTCAAAAAGTGGGAAAATAGAGACTTGTAAGTTATCTACATTTATCATTTTAAAAAAACTGGTTGTAAAAATATTCAATACAGCCGGAGAAATGTGGCAGAGAAAATAGTTTTTTGCATTTTTTAACACTGAGGCACTTGAGTTTGGAGACCCGCGGTCCAGCCCGCCCATTTCCCCGTAAGGTCACTTAAAACTAACTAGAGAAAACTTTTTTTATGCATTTATAATAGCTTTAATTGATTTTAGAATATCCCAATACCGGAGCACAACAGGGCAAATGACATGATTTTATGTTTTTGCAAACAAAAATAATGCTCTTTTGCTTTCTTACAATATCATTGTATTTTGTGATTATTAAATTACAATTTTTTCCTAGAAAAATTTTCAGAACTCTTTGGTATTTTCAAGACATATTTCAACTTGACACCTCATTGGTTCTCCTATTGCGAATTGTAGGTGCGGAGTCAGAAAATTATAATTTTCGTTTAAAATTTATTTATAATAGGAAAACACATAAAGAAGAGACTAAGTACAGAGTTAAGTGCAAATAAGTGCAGCTATTAAGTGTAAATTTAATTCTGAAATTGAGATTTTGTTTAAAATGAGAAAGCTAAATACAAGTGGCTATATATAAAACTTAAGTTGAGTTTTTTTTTAATTAAATAGGTATTATTAAGGTTTTTCAATCCAAAATTGATTCATAAATTATATGACTTTATTTCTTTTAATTTCAACAAGGACTGAAACAGAATTTCAAATTTTAGTTAAATATACTATTGGAATCCAATTTGCAGTGTAAAACTACTAATCAAAATTAATGCATCAGTTCAGTTTCGGCGCATTTTAAGTTTAAAAACAAATTGTTTCATACGAACTGATTGAACAGTTAGCTGAATAATATGTTTTGCTAATTAGTTGTTAATGTGGAATCTAAAATACAATATTATGATAACTCATGTTGATAAAAAAAATGTACGTTTAAAAACTGTTAATGTTTTAAGAACCTATTATTTCAATTGTGCAATTGTTATGAAATTTATAGCTATTTTTTTTTATTTTTATAAAATATTTATAGATGACAGCACCAAAATTTGTCTCTTATCTTCATCTTTTTGACGTATTGAACTTAATTGCCTTGTGTTTTGTCTAATTTTTTTATTTTTTAAAGCTACAAGCCCCGAGGCATGGAAACCGGAACTTGACTATGAGTCTTTCTATATAGCACCATAGTTTTATCAGGTTTTAAAGGCTATTTGATTCTTTATTCTAAAGCGAATTAAATAATTACACATAGACAATGCGCATCATGTAGCATTTATTAATTTCCATTTATGTAAAATTAATTAAAAACAATGTCATATGTTTACCATGTATATCAATATATTTTTTTAACAAATGTTGGATCATCTTTTATAATACAGTTATAAAAATTCATTTCATTAAACATTTTAATGTATAAATATATTTATCAATACATTTATTTAGTTCAATGCATTATAATCTAATACTTTGTTCAACTTTAATTTATTATGTTTCGAAAAACATTTCTTTTGAAAAAAAATTAAGTACAGTCATTACAATTATAATAACAAAATATGAAATAACTTACCCTTAACATCATAAAAACATGCACTATAGCACTTTAAACCAAAAGTCCACATTTCGATGCAGTGTCTACTCAATAAGATTTGGGAAACTAATCAACATTTTCTACAAGCAACCCTCTGAAGAATACTGAGGTATAAATCCGTCAATTGACTGTCAGGTTTTCCAGAAACACACATAATTTTTTAAAAAAATTATATATATTTTATTTTTACTAAATTTTAAAATAAAAAATTGAGAGAAAAAAGAGTCTGTTCTGAGATTCTACCTACAGAAAAAACTTTTTTTAACATGATTAAAAATTTAAATTTTAAACTAATTTTAATTTAAAAATTTAAATTTTAAACTAATTTTAATTTAAAAATTTAAATTTTAAACTAATTTTAATTTAAAAATTTAAATTTTAAACTAATTTTAATTTAAAAATTTAAATTTTAAACTAATTTTAAGTTTAAATCAATTTTAATTTAAAAATTAGAATTTTATTTTCATGCAGTGAAAGCAAATTTACACTTCAGCCAATTTGCTTATCCATCAGTGGGATCAGCTACATTCAAAATGTTAACTCATGTTCAAACCAAGATATTAAAAAAAATATTATACTTTATTCCATCGTCAAAGAAATTAGGAAATATTTTTTTGTAGCTTTCTACAATCTAGGAAAGTGATTTTAATTTCCAAGAAAAAGTATTCTGATAAAATTAGTATCCTTGTAAATAATAGAAGACTAGAATTAATTTAAGTATTTTTCTTTCAAATGGATAATGTAATCGGTATTAAAATATGGAATACTTTGAATTTAGTAGGAAATGATATGTGATTTTTTTGGTGTTTTAACATGAAGCATATTAGGAATTATATATAAAATATATCTCGGATTTTATATTTTTCTTGAAAAAGCCGTGAATTGCATATTTTTAAGGTTTAATAATATTATTATTATGTCGCGTAATTGTATTAATGTTTAAACATTGTTTTAGCTGATACTTATATAGTTGAGACCAGTGCTAGTTTTCCAGGTTTTTTTCTTTTTGATTATATATTTTTTACTTTTATTTATTTTGAAAAAAAACAAGATGGCATTGAATTCTTTACATGTTTATCTAAAAGCTAGCATTGATAATTTTCTTTAAAGTAAATATACTTTTCGGCACCAACGGGCCATATAAAGCCTGGTGGAAAACTTACCCCATTGGAAAACTTGCCCCGTTCTCTCCCCTACTTATTAGCCTTATTTCATATGTGCAATTATGATTAAAATATAAAACATTTAAGTGAATTATTAGGCATTACAATTACCCTGAATTTTAATCGCTGCGATTCATCCTACCAGTTGGTTATATCAGTATTTTAATTTCCCATAAAAGTGCACACTGCGTACAAGCTCAATTTCCATTTGTTGACAATAGCATTAATTATACTGCTCGTTTAACAGTCTTAGTAAAAACTATTTATGTTGAAACCCTATCCATTTCATTCATTTATTTGACTCATGGTTTAACTCATGCTGGTTCATTTACTTGACATATACATATATATTCCGGCTTGTGTGCTTAATCAGAGACCCGCTTATGAAGCTTTCGTCAAGTAAGACAGACACAGAAAGAATTTTTTCTGTCACAGAGAAAGGAAGTACACCCAGGGCGAAGGCGGGAATCGAGCCCGTTACAGCGCGCAGACTGCTAGCGTAATGGTCCAAACCACTCGGCCATCCGGGCCCCCCTTTATTAGGAACAATAACTCATTTGAAAGTGAGCAAGGATAAAAACTTTTTGTTTCAGACAATCTTTGTCTCGATGGGCGGTCGTCAATGAATCTTATGATAATTCAAAATTTGAAACGTAAATGAAATTATTAAGGAAATTAAGTTCTTTGATATTTTTATAAAGAATGATTGGTAGTAATGATTGTAATGTAGATGATTGGTAATATTTTTAAAGAACATTAAATAAGCGACAATTTCTTTTATAAAGATGTTTTTTTTAATTATTTCAAAAATGATATTTTCTCGAAAAACTCTATTGCAATTCTAATGGTTCTTATAATGAAATAATCAATACAAATTCACATCAAAAGTTTTATTGACAACTTATCGACAGCTATTAAAAATAAAAATACGTAATTATTACACAAATTTCCCTGAGAGATTTACCAACGTCGTAAAATTAACCCGAAAATGTTTTTATGATCTGCAAATAAATCTATGTGTCTTTAGTAAACAATTTATACATTTGCGTTGTAATATAACTAGTGCAACCTTTCACCATTGCAACTATAGCATTATTTGAACGTATCCAGAAGAGTTTTATAATACAGTTCCACTTTAAATAAATTTAATGTACTGCGGGTTTAAGTAACTGTTCTTGTACCGTTCTTCCGAATATTGTAATTTATAGAAGAGATGATGAAATGTACCTTTCATTGAACAGATTCCTCCAGCAAACTTACCTTTACAGCTAAAGCAAATAAGATTTCAAAATCATTCTATAAAATTATGAATACAGTTTGTTCAACTGCACAAAGACATGGCAAATGTTTATGATACACAAACATTTATTACATTTCTTGGTTTAAAACCTAAAAGCAATTTTCTGAATATTTTTTTTATTGCTGAACAAGACATTTCATTTTTGAATCGAGATATAAAATAAGCATAACCATTTTTATGAACCAGTTTTATGTAAGATTGATTTATAAAGTAAATTTTACACCTGTATAATTGGTACTTGGGCACTGTGAAATAAATCAGTCACTGTGGAACTATTCAGCCATCATGCAGGTTTTAATATTTATGTTATTTGTAGCTACTGTGTCCGCCACTAATCGTAAGTCAGCATATTAAGTCTTGTTTAATTTATTTCAAACAATATTGACGATTGGACACGCACGTATGTCTAAGAAAGACATCAATTTCTGTATATTTAAATGTATTTTTTTGTTCGTTCTTTTAGGGCGATCGGCAACAATGAATGTCTTGGTCATGTGACCTTCACTAGCCCCTCAGATAAAGGCTAAAATATTTGATTTTTAGCTTCCACACTACGTTTATAACGTAAAAAGTGGAAGGTATTATAATCGTTCAGTCCTTTTGTCCGTCTGTCCGTCTGTCACCCACTTTCATAGCCCAAACTACAAATGCTACGGACAAAGTGTGATACGTCAAAAAATTCAGCGCATCGAAAATAAAATACATTAAAAATTTCAGAAAAGAAATCGAATTCGAAGTACTTCAATTCTTTAAAAAAAACTGCAACATTTAATGCTCATTTAAAAAGCATACGAAGCCATTTCTATTAGAATTTAATCCCCATTGCCATTCACAACAATTGCTCGAGAAACTTTAATTCTTTTTAACAATAATTTAAAATAATTTTTTGTACCATAAATCTGCTTAAAATGACGTCAAATATGTTTCACAAAGAGATTCATTTATTGTATGTTGATATGAAATGTTTTCCTTCTATTTAAAAGCAAAGAATAATACATATTTATTCTTTGAAATATAAATTATTATAGCAAACGATAAAAAATAATTATTATTTTCGAAAGAAAATAAATGAAACCAGCCAAATTTGGTGTGTAAATGTTTAATATAGAATTAATGCTGTGTTTGGCGCGTTTTTTCTCGTTAAACACAAATGTTATGTGGAAGCTGGTTAAGTGACAGATTCTGTTATACACCAATTTGTTTATTTTTTAGTTTCGGGAATGTACTCACAATTTTGTTGGCTTTTCATTTAAATACGGTAAATGCTAAGGAAATAAGTTTTTGCCTGTTTTATCATTATAAAACGGTTTTGGCCGAAATTTGAAACAGGTAATTGGTATTTGGTGCAGTATTCCTAAAGCGCAAAAGACTTATGCGCAGGAATTTCATGTTCATATTTTAAATGACTTAATATGAAATATAAGGAAATGAAAGTATTGCGATGGGGTCGAAAATCAGAAATGGAAGTTTTGGAGCTTTTCGATTCTAAATGAAAGAATTAAAGTTTCTCGAGTGATTGTTGCGAATGGCAATGGTGATTTAGTTCTAAAAGTAGGTTTCTAACAGAATCTGTCACTTAACCCACTTCCACACAACAGTTATGTTTAACAGGTAAAAAGGCGCCAAACGCAGCATTAATTCTATATTAATATCAACATACAAAGAATCCGTAGTGAAATATATTTGAAGTCATTTCAAACTGATCGATGTTGCAAAAATAAATTTATTTTAATTTATTGTCTAAAAGAATTAAAGTTTCTCGAGCGATTGTTGCGAATGGCAATGGTGATTTAGTTCTAATAAAAGTAGGTTTCTAACAGAATCTGTCACTTAACCCACTTCCACACAACAGTTATGTTTAACAGGTAAAAAGGCGCCAAACGCAGCATTAATTCTATATTAATATCAACATACAAAGAATCCGTAGTGAAATATATTTGAAGTCATTTCAAACTGATCGATGTTGCAAAAATAAATTTATTTTAATTTATTGGCTAAACGAATTAAAGTTTCTCGAGCGATTGTTGCGAATGGCAATGGTGATTTAGTTCTAATAAAAGTAGGTTTCTAACAGAATCTGTCACTTAACCCGCTTCCACACAACAGTTATGTTTAACAGGTAAAAAGGCGCCAACACAGCATTAATTCTATATTAATATCAACATACAAAGAATCCGTAGTGAAATATATTTGAAGTCATTTCAAACTGATCGATGTCGCAAAAATAAATTTATTTTAATTTATTGTCTAAAAGAATTAAAGTTTCTCGAGCGATTGTTGCGAATGGCAATGGTGATTTAATTCTAATAAAAGTAGGTTTCTAACAGAATCTGTCACTTAACCCGCTTCCACACAACAGTTATGTTTAACAGGTAAAAAGGCGCCAAACACAGCATTAATTCTATATTAATATCAACATACAAAGAATCCGTAGTGAAATATATTTGAAGTCATTTCAAACTGATCGATGTCGCAAAAATAAATTTATTTTAATTTATTGTCTAAAAGAATTAAAGTTTCTCGAGCGATTGTTGCGAATGGCAATGGTGATTTAATTCTAATAAAAATGGCTTCCTATGCTTTTTAAATGAGCATTAAATTTTGCAGGTATTTTTTTAAATAATTGAAGTACTTCGAATTCGAATTCTTTTCTGAAATTTTCAATGAATTCTAATTTCGATGCGCTAAATTTGTTGACGTATCACACTTGTATGTAGCATTTGTAGTTTGGGCTATGAAATTGGGTGACGGACAGACAGACAGACGGACGGACTGAACGATTATAATACCTTCTACTTTTTACGTTATAAACGTAGTGTGGGAGCTAAAAAGTGGTTTTCGAACATGGTCCGTCTGTCAGATTTTTAGTAATGGATTAAAATTGCTAATGAAACAAATTCGATTGATTTGAAAGTGTCATCATTTATTAAAAAGTTCAAGAGTAATAAATTGAGTAATAAATTGAGTACTAGTTGTTAGGGGTATGTTGTGATGTTAGAAACGCCAACTGAACTCAAAATTATTTCGAGCTAAGTTGGCCTTTTTTTTTCGGTTATTTTTATTAGGTTAAAAAACTTGTCTTTACAAATGGGAAACTTTTTACAGCTCATGTGCTTGTATTTAAAAAATTGCAGTCAAAACCTATATATACTTTTATGAAAAATAATTGTGCTATTTTATGATGAACGTATATAATAAATTAAAATTGCATTTTTCTTAAATTAGATACAAATTATCAATTCGAAGTAACTGCATTTACCTAGATAACACGAACTGTAAAATTTGACGGACCTTTGATTGTTGTAATTAGTTTTTTAGGCAACTTTGGACCCAGCATAAAATCCTATTAAGAACTGTAATTTACGTTTTGCTAATAAGTCAAGGTAGTAGTCTTAAATTAGATTTCTATTAGATGTCTAAATCAAGGAGTGCGAAGATAATTGGTAAGGTTAATTAGATTTCTAGTAGATGTCTAAATCAAGGAGTTTGAAGATAATTAATTTATGTGTTAGATTCTTCATAAAAAGTTATACATGCAATAATTTGACAATCAATACTATTTACAGATACTTGCAAACATGAACACGAGCACTACAACGAATGTGGCACTGACTGTCCCATAACTTGTTCTAACATACAGAACCCACCACAAAGCTGTAGTGCTACAGGTGCTGTGTGCTACAGAGGATGCGAATGTGACGAGGGTTACTACAGACAGTTCGGAAGATATGTGGGTGGATGTGTTTTAGCCAAGGACTGTCCACCTCAGAATAGTATGAAATATAATTAATATCGATACAATCAACGTTTGAATCATTAATCGAATTGTAAATGTTGTTAAAAGCATGGCATCATCTGACTTACTTACGTGGTTCCAGTACACTTGGACAGCCGTGCTCGTTAAATCTGTGCCGTCTAAAGACCCGACGGCGTTAGAGTACGATGTCGATCGAAGTCCTGTTGCGTGCCAGCTCAGGTGTCTACTTCGTCATTTGACCGCGTCTCTAAATTATACCCGGCACAATAATTTTCAATATATATAGCAAGTTTTTTATTTATCATAATTAACTCAATTTTTTCCAATATTATTTGTTGAAAATATCAAAGCTTGATTATTCACTTTTTTAAAAGATATAATATTCAATTCAATTTATAAATTGCTTGACTATTCAAAATATCAAAAGCTTGGTTATTCAAATTATGATAATCTTTATTATTCAACTTTTCAAAAGCTTGATGCTCAAATTATTGATTATTTTATTCCAGTTGTTAATGGGTACACAAATTCGAAATTTTCTCATTATGACCATTCATAAAAACTATAAAATTATTAAAACATAAAATTATAGATATTTATGAAAAAATACTTACAACAAAAAAATAGGACTTACAACTAAGATCGACCCATGAGAAAAAATTTCCTAAAAGTGGAGTAGCTTTATTAGAACAGTATTTTATTACAAGAGCTGTAAAACACACGATAAGTTACAATTGAAATTATTTTCTCACACATAATAACGAATATTTTTACTAGATGGCTGGTTTTTAGAGCCATTAACCTTCTTAATGACAGGTAAACGGTCTGACTACTTGACTATTGAACTTAATTTCTGTATATTTAAATGTAATTTTTGTTCGTTCTTTTAAGGCGATCGGCAAGAATGAATCTCGTGGTCACGTGACATATACTAGCCACTCAGACCAAGGCTAAAATATTTCAGTTTTTCATTTATGGGCGTGTACTCACAATTTTGTTGGCTTTCCATATAAATACAGTAAATGCTAAGGAGTTAAATTTGCCCTGATAATCATTATAAAACGGTTTTATCATTATAAAACGGATTAGAAACAGGTAATTGCACATAAATTTACGTTTTATTTTCCAATGGGATAAATGGATAATTTTGCTAACATTTCTGAATAAGTATCCAAACTTGAAACCTAACTAATCATCATTATATTTCTTATATAGAATTTTTTGAGCAAGTTATAAAAACTGGAGATACTAATGGCTTGTCAAATCTGACCACCTCTTCAATACCAATTGTACCAGAAAATGCGGAAAACTCAACTACAACTACTTCTAAGCCTGCTGCCCGTCGTACAATGGATCCAAAAAAAGTAAGATAAGATTCCATTGCCTTTCATACTGTGCAATACTATGTTTTCTAAATATTTATACTATTATAGTTATCGAAAACTAGGGGTGCGAAACACTACCCGACTTTCAGCTTCCACCACAAAAATCAATACAATTAAAAGCAATGATATACTCTAGAAGGTCATTTGAATAACCAAAGTTCTATGACAGCTACATTTTGCGCATGAGCGATTTTATGGAAAACCTTAGCATGACAGGCACTAGGAACACCAAAAAAGTCCGTAGCTCTTTTAGTTCAAGCTGTAGAATTGTTCCAGGCAGACAGACGGACGGACCAATGTTTAAAACCACTTTTTTAGAATCAACACTCTCAAAAACGTGCACAAAATACAGAATCTCTACTTCAGATTTACGACCCCATTATATTACTTTTTTACTTTTAATTCCCTTATATGAAATATAAGGTAATGACCTTATATTTGAAATTAGGTAATTAAAAGTAAAAATAAAGTATAGTAAGGCTCTATTTGACAAATTTTTACTGTAATAAAATCGAAAACTCTAATGATTTATTTTGTTTTTGATTTTTCACAAGGTCAACCAAATTTTTGATTGAAGTTTATAAAATACTTTTTAATGTATTGAAATGTATTTAAAATTATTTTAATTGTTGCCCTTTTAATAATTCACAAATATGTATTTGGAAATTCAATCATAAGTTAAAATGCTCTTGGTACTGAAAAATATTTTACAATGCAATTTTACTTATAAGGCACCTTTTTGACGAAGACGTTTAAAAATAAAATCCGCAGCACAGACTATTTATTTTAATTTTCCAATTTGTTTATTAATTGAATCAAAGTTCCAAGAAAGGGTTAATATTGTTTATGCACCTTTATACTAATGGCAACTATGGGTATTTTGAACTTTAATCATAAGTTATAATACTTAGTACTCAAATATTGTTTATAATGCAATTTACCGGTAACGTATTTGATGTCACTAATTATAAATATTTAGTTTATAATAATGTATAACATGTATATATATTTCTGTACTTACAAAAAATTGTTTCAGTTACGCAGACATCATTACGTGGCTGATGAAGATGAACATCTACGTCATGACTTAAAACATATTAATTGAAAAAAAAGAAGCTCAACTTTTGAAATAGTTAAGAATACTAATCTTGTAAAGTAGAATGTATATTGATGTATTAAAACGTATTTATATAGGGGCATTTCCAAGCGTGACTTACACTACATTTGACGATTTAACAAATATTGTTTGCATAGTTCATAATTATCTTATATTTATTTTTAAAAAATATTGTATATTAGTTTACCCCTGAACATATAGTATTTTTAGCAATCTGTAAAAAAAATTCATTTAGTATTTTACTAAACAATAATCAAAATGTCATAATGTGACTTACACTACATGAAAAGAAGTTGACTTTTGATTATCATTTAAAACTCTAGTTTCTTCTTCATAGTGCAGTAAATTAACATTCTACCAGTGCTTATTTTAGGCATAAGTTTTAAAGCTTGAAAATTTAATCTCAAACAAGTGTTGAACTGTCAAAGAAAATAATGTATTAACATTTGTGTGCGCGACTTACACTACATTCAATTTGTGACTTACACTGCATCATGTGAATTTTATCACAGATATGGAAATTAAGGTAATAATAACATAACATATTAAATAATTTTGAACATGGTAAGTAAAGAATTGCATATATTGTAAAATCAGAGTCAGTAAAAGTTACACGACGTCCATCAAAATGGTTTTCTGGTAATTTCTTAATTCATTCTTTCAATAGCAATGTCTAAAAAAATCTTCCTTTTCAGGCCTTTCAAAGGACTTCTCTACTATTGCACATATTTCACTTTTATTGAATAAGCATCTTTATTTGCCCCAAAAAATATTTAATAATAATTTTTCCTTCAAAAGGAATTAAAGCCCGATTTCCAGCATCAAATTCGTTTTCAGAATTTTGTTAAATCAGTCGACAATTACCATTTGTAAAATCATTTGTGTAGTAGTTTTGGGGATTTAATTAAACATTTTCAATTTTAAGTAGGTATTTGTTTAATTTTAAGAAACAGTGCAATTATTGAGTGTCAGGAATAGGAAATATTTATTTTCCTTTTGATGAGCAAATATCAGTTAATCCGCCTATTTCGCCGTTTTACACAGTTGTCAGAAAACTACAATAGTGTTATGTTTGGGCAGATTTCTTACGCAAAGTGAAAAAATCTTTAGTTGAATGTGGGTCACTTTTCCTGGAAAGTGTGGCTTCTTTGATCCCCCCCCCCCCCTCTTCACTGTATCACCAAGTTCATCAATTGGTCCTTTACCATGACTGAAAGGCAAAGATGACCAACATTAATGGAAGAAAATTGCCATTCAATGTTGTCTAACGGTTGGAACATAGCAATAGAGATGGAGTATTTTTAGTTAAAGTGTTATCCTTAAAGTGGTTTTTGCTTTCATTTTCTGTAAAGGTTTGAAATTTACCGCATGCTTAAAGTCTTTCCCTTTGCTCTTTTTTGTTCTTTTAGCTGCTGATTTAGCCATCTTAAATGAAAATTATCAAAATATAAGAAATCTACAGATATTATAGCTTATCTACAACAGATAAATCAAACAGAAACCGTGACTAATACTACGTTGTAACTTACACTACAAAAAAAGGTTTTATAAATCGAGAAAATGCTTTTTATTTTAAATTTAAAAATGGGCACTTACACAGAGGTTAATATAGAAAGAAAATATCCTAAAAAAATTTAAGCAAAGCTTTATTTTAAAAAGTTATAGAACTTTTATATCTTTTCGCGACTTACACTACAGCCAAAACTGGGGATTTTTATCTTTCTGATTAAGTAACTTTTATTTATAAATGCCGATTAAAAATGTGTTTTTAAGATAGTTATTATAGTGTATTTTAATAATATTACCAAAAAATCTGTTAAAAAATTATACTTAATTTAAAATTCAAGAATTCAAAATGATGAAAAACCGTAACCCATGCTTTCAAAAAAGCAGCCACTTTGAAACTTCACTGTTGCCACAGATAAAAACAATAAAAATTTTTGATGTAAAATTTTTACGTTCAAACTTTTCTAAATCACATATAAAAGTTTCAACTGGAATAAAAATACTTTTAAAATTCACTTGTGGTATGTATTTACATGGAATTAACCATAGATTTCTTTTCTATATTATTAAAAAATATACATTGAAGTACCCTAGAAATTTTATAACTTTCATTTCATTAACTATCAAAACTAAATTAAACTAAACAAATAACTTAAAATTAGCCAATTATGTTAAGCTCTGTCAATATGCTTCAATTTTCAATATTTGTTTTAGCAGACACTCTTTTCGACCTATTAAAAAGTAACGATAAATAAGTTTTATTTTTAGAGAAATATTAAAATTACAAAAAAATTGCATAAGTTTAGAGAAAGTAAATTTGAAGAATATTTAATTACCTAATTCCGCTTAATTTTTCTTACTTAATTGTATTTCCCTTTGATATTAATAATTTAAAACATGCGATTTTCCTTTGAATTTGGAAGTTTTTGTTATGCTTCTAGTTAAATTTTATATCAATCAGCCATTTTAAATATTTTACGATGAAATAATGCTTCCTCTTTGCGTAAACCTTACCGGTTCATATATCAATATTTCCAAATCCATAATGAATGTCTACCATATCGTCACTTGGATTTTTCCTACGAATTTTAAGACATGTATTCACGTATTTTCTTATTAAAACGTGCAGTTTCTTCCAACTAAATATCACAAAACGATAAAAAAAAATTGCTTTATATTCTACTTAGGTACGATTAGTGCAACTTTAGATCTAATTGAGATATCCACCCGTAACGTTTACGTAATTGGTACGCATTGTTTCAACGCAAGAGAGTTAAAATGGCTGTATTGGCTGCTTGGTATGGTACTGAACCAGAAGTGTTCGAAGAAGAAGAAGAAACTTTATTTAAGCAAATTATATTGGTCACCAAGGGCCTCAAGCCCATCTAGGCAACTCAAATGATAAACACGTTGAACATATAACAAAAAGAGCCCTAAATACAAAAAAGACTAAGCACAAAAGGTGGCACAAAACGACGAACTGTTTGTAATATTGACTAAAGGTCGGGATAACTTATCTAGTTACAAAATCTTATAATGAAAAATCATGTGTTTTAAATCATCATATCAAAAGGAAATACTATTTAAAAAAGGAAACCGTGAAATTAAGTCATTAAATGTGTATCAAGTTGATTTTTCCTAAATTTTTTTAGACAGATTTTTTTTGTAATTTTAACTATAGATCCAAATAAAAATTATTTATCATTACTTTTTTTGTCATTCATAATTTTTTAAATTATATATACCTTCCTGAAACCCATGATCACTGTTTTTTATCCACACTTTTAAATAACAGTTGTGCTTTAAAAAAAAATTTATCTAAAATTTTGAGACAGACTGTGCAATTAAACTTATCCAAAGAATATTGATCGTCTCGTACTTTATTAGTTATTAGTGTTTTAGCTCTCAATCTTAGAAAACAAGTTTGGTTAGAAATATAAAAAATAGAGAAACTTCTAAAACAGTTAATGGATTTAAGAATGCAATTGTTCTAGTAATGAAGCAATGGATTATCATTTTATCATTCCTTTAAGACATTCATATTTCAGGCAAATGGTTCATTTTCTATTTCAGAAAATTACAATGATATAAAATCTAGAAATTTATATAGCAAATATAATTATGCAATCATGGAATTACCGTAATTAAATTAAAAAAACACACACATCCTATGCTTTACTAATACCTAATAGGTACTAGTAAAGCATACTTTAAGGTAGCAAAACATGGACGCTCACCAGACAACAAGAGAACAAAAACGTGATACTTTTCAAACAAAATGCCTTATATATTTTCAATCAATATCCCTCAAAACGTTTAAAATATACTGGCCAAACAAAATAAAAATCCTATATATATTTGAAATCCAATAGTAAACCTACATACATCACCGGCATGTGTAAACCTACATACATCACCGGCATGTGTAAACCTACATGACATATCACCGTTTCTAAGAAAAAGAAGATGACAGTGGGTAGTACAAGTACTACAAATGCCTCCATCAGACTTCCATTGACCTTATTTGGGTAATGGAAAGAGAAAATGGAAAGACAATTTCGGTACCTGATGGAAAGAGAAAAAAGGGGACGACCGATCCAGACTCATTGAGCTAGAAGGGAAACTGGAGTGAGGTGTTAGCGAGCCGAAAACCCACTCACACCCTTTTGAGCGAACAGGGCAGAAAATTACTATTTTCCCTACACTTGTATGCAATGCTTGTATGAGACCCCTCTATCATATTGACTTGGGCTCCTAAATGTATTTTAACATTTTTAGTTCGAAAGAAATTAACTTTCTTTAACTTTAAATTCCAACTTTTTTAAGAAATAACCACGTGGATCACTAACTAAGAACCAGCGAAGACGAACCCAATAGCGAAATAGGCAAGTTTCTAGGTTTTCTGCCCGGTTCGTTTCTGCTGCAGTGCCGTGTATTTCTCTGCGTTTCGTTATTGAACCGGCTCGTTTGCTGCCCTCTTCAGTGAATCACACACCTCACTCCACATTTCTTCTAGCTTAATGTCCAGACTTTAGTCCTTACGATTAGAAGCAAGTCCCTATCCCCTCATTTGGTTTTCCAGGAAATGGCGTGAAGGGCGATATTTTCTTTCCCTCCCACCCTACTTAGGTTTGGAGAGCAGTTGCGATTAACCTCACAGCAGAGCTTCAAGCAAGGTAGGTTTAGAACATGTTTCTCACGTCGTTTCTTGGAAAATCAAACGAGGTGGTGGGGGAATACGAGCTTGCGTTGTTAACGTACAGACTATAACCTGGCGTCAGATGGCTATAAAAGAAATGAGTGGCCAAGCTGGGCAAACCAATACGGTTTCAAAAATGCTACAGTTGACCGAAGTGATGGAATGTTATGCTTATGAATGTTATGCTCATGCGACTCGTTAAGAGACCTAAATCAAGTCAATACCGAACACAGATACTTTTAAAAAAATTCTGACCAGTCAATTGACTAAAGGGCAATTTAAATAACTTCAATTTTCATCCCATCCTTTAAAAAACACTTTTAATCTAGTTGAAAGAAATGACCCTAATAAATAGTTTAGTTATCTTACAATATGGCTCACAAACAAAAGTATTTTAAAATGTCATCCCCTAAGCTATTTTTGGTGACATCACTGTAAAACGTTTAGTGGGATGTTACTCCCACAAACCAGTGGTGAACAAGCACAACACGCATTTTTATGAAGTAATATCCCACTAAAAATGTAGTAAACTTACACAAAAAACTGTATTGCACCATAAAGTCAAAATAAGCTAATGCAACAAAAATAAAGTATGGATACATCATAAAATGGAAATTCTGTTGCGATAGTTTTTATTTTTTATTTTATTATTTTTACAACACTAAAGTGAAACTTCATCGTAAAACTCGATCTTGCCGTCCTTCGATATCAAAATCCTTTCAGTCTGTAGATGTTAAACAGGTTTTTGAGGATGCTTCTTTATATAATTTGGGTTTATAGTCAGATTGCTCCAAAACAATGTAACGTTCGACCCAAAAACATAATATTATCGCACCATTTTATTACTGTGATTATCTGCATCCACTTTATCGTACAGCAACATATTTTTACCAGTCCATTTGCTTGTGGACAGAACAGTGAGAAAATCTTGGAATTGGATCTAGTTTTTGTTCAATTTCTTTCTTCAACCTAGCATTAAAGTTTGTGCCATTTTTAGAAGTTATGTTGCTTGAAGAATGCTCTGTTACGTAAAATAATAGTTCCCACAATCCTTAAATATCATTTCAGGTGTCGGCTCGTCACCTGACTGTGGTTCTAAAATACGACGCCCGTCGCCAATAGCCCTCGTGTAGCTCTAGTGCGATGATAATTCAAACTAAACTAAACTTAAATATCATTATTTCATAAAATAGACAATGATGAGCAAGCCAATATAGGAAGATCTTCACATTTTTCAAAAGTATTTCGTGGTACTGATACTAGAAAAAATAAATAATTAATCTCAATATGTTTACATTAGAAGTGAGAAATGTTTGATATTAAAGGATATTTAATGATCTAAGTGATACAAGAAGATTTGAATACTGGGAAAAGAAACAAAGTAAAGTATGATAAAAAGAAAGTGTCATATTTTATTAACTAAATCTAACTTTTTTACTCTTTCACATGTGTGTATTTAGCAGTGTATTGCTACGAATAATTAATGAATTTTATTGCAAAGTTAAGTTTTTATGATCATGGAAAGCAATTTTCTTATGTTCCTATTAGTTATATAATGTATCTCATTTAATGTGTTTCTAAGGAATCGAACAAAGCGGCTCAGGGGCTGAGAGGTCTAACGTGTCCGCCTCATAAGCCCAAGATCACGGGTCCGAGCCCCGGCTGTGTCGTCGGATTTTCTTGATGAGAAAATCTTGGGCACGCATGCCATATGATTATGTGGCATGTAAAAGATCCCTGGAGTATCCATTTGGCTTGGGATTCTCTCGGCGAAATTAAATCTAGGCATACTTTAACATCCACAGAGAGCTCAGATTCCTTGTAATCTGGGCGTCAAAATTGGTAGCGAGAGTCGCCTAGATGGTGTCACAAAAAACGGCTCTCGGTTCTGGGGAATATGCCGAGTCTGCAAAGGCTTGCCCACCTATATTTCAGCCCCATTGGAGGATAAAAAGGACACGAACAAGGTTAATGTTGCCACCTGTAGATACCGATCTGTTACATCGAGACAATTTAAGTGTAGAAATGTCTCAAACTTTCTGTGTTAATATCTTCTCTAAATCAGGCACTTTACTTATAACATAGTCTTAACCTTATATAAGAAAATTATTGTTGAAAGATAAAGATAATCTAAAACTATATCATTTTTTTAGTTTATTCAACTGTTTTGAATTTGTCAAATCGCTGGATTCGGCACTATTCCAGCAACATTTTATATAAAAATGAGATGGCATTTTAGATTTTGCGTTTATCTCACACTAGGGCATCTTCACCTGTTATGTAATATGAAAAAAATCAAAGTATTTACGAAGGTAACACTTTTTATGGTTGATATATAAAGTCTATTGCGCATTCTATAACTTGTTCTCGGAAAGTACTGGTCCACCATGAAATTTTTTTATATGCTTCCTTTTTGTAGTCGTAGTACACGCTCAGGATAGTAAGTATGAAGTTAACTACGTATTCAAATAAATATACTTTATTTTTAACTTTATGATTAAGATTTATGTAATATAGAATTTTTCAAAGTGAGCTTGTAGGAAAAATGGGAAGATAGGTTAAAATGTCGAAGTCGGTAAGAATACGAAACTGGAATTTCTGCTCAATAATAGGAGATACTAGAAAAGTAACAACTAATATATAAGTAATAATATCAAGTTCCGGTTTACTATTGACCAAACGCCCTTAAAATGATTCCAGTATAGACTTTTATGAGAGTAGTAGAATGATAATAGTGTTGTTGTTTTTTAAATCCTTTCTCTTGTAATTTTTGGTTTCACAGGCTGGAATTGTGCGACTGGATTGATTTTGTTTTAATTTTCATACAACATTTTTTTAAAAATACAGCACGTTACTATAAAAAATGGTTAAGGCTGTCGAGTTTTAAATTTGGTTTAGTTCAACACCAAAAAAATATGACGAATTCGCCTGTTTCAAATAACAAAGTTCATTACAGCTTTCATTCCAGAAGTTCCTTCGATCGGTGCACAGACTGGTGCTCTGTTCAAACGTGAATTGATTCACTAATCAAAATTCAAGAAAGAATTTATTTTCGCTCTGCATTTCTGTTGCCGCTCAAGAAGTGAAACATGTTCATGGAAATTTTCTTCGAAACTCGAACGTTACGTCTTAAAAAAATACACATAATCCATATTCAGTATTCCAAACATTTTGCCAAATTTAGCCGCGATACGTAGAATATTTTATCTTCAGTTTTATTATAATTATGTAGATTTTGATATGAAAATGAATATCTTATTATTTATTATTGATAGGGGGAACTTGGGACATTGGACCCATAAGGATGCATGACCCAATGCCTTTTTCTCAGCAATGGAAAAGTTTTAAGAGTTGAAAGTGGCATCACTTTTTTCCTTTCAGCCAGCTGATCACATGGTGAAAAAAACGAGCTGAATCATTGCGTATGTGTTTAGTTATGCGAATAAATACGTTTTCATGCACTGAAAGTAAATTTTTGAGGCCGTAAGGTTTTTCGGTCCACATTTTTTGGTTTAAAGGAAAGATTTTTTCAATTAGTTACTTGTTTAGTTCATGCAATTAACTACAGTTACGTGTATAATAGTGCTAATGTAATTATTCGTAAATTACCTTTTTTGGGGGGTTAAACAAAAAAAAGTGCAACTAGGGATAATTGACCTAAGCCAATTGGGGATATGTGACCCAAGTAAACAACACAAAAGTAGACAGAAGTAGACCAAGTAAATTTTTTTAAAAATCACGAGAGTACCAAAAGTAAATGACCGGGTTCTTAACGGAATATAAAGTTTGTTGGGAAGGTAAAAGGGAATTTTTTTTAACGAGCTTACAATTCAATATGCAGAAAGAATCGATGGAAAATGTTTTAAATGGCCTTAACTGGATAATACATCCCAAGTTAATATTGATCAAATAGTAGCAATTCTTCAACCACCTGTGTTTTCTCTGCAAAATAAAAGAAGCCCTAGTTTTGTTTTTCGACCAGAATTTACTTTTAAATTTGATTATTTTGTTAGTATAAGCATAATTAATGTAATAAAAATAAAAAGTAATAATTTTGTCTGAAAATACTATAAAATCTATATAAACTTTATAATATGATATTAGTTTTGTTATTAGGTAAAAGTTTTTTGATAATTTTAAGTCTTACTAACAAATTTTTGGTTTGGGTCACGTATCCCTAATGGGTGGTTCATGTATCCCTATGCATTGGGATACATGACCCAAAACTAAAGTTTTAAATAATTTATATTTTACCACTATTGTAGTTAATACTACAGAAAAATACTAATATATATTGTGTACTACTTTATGAAGTATAAATTATCTGCATTTACACATTCATAAATAGTGTTTTTTTTTAAAGTTACAAGCAAAAAACTTCGAGTTGGGTCATATGTCCCTGGTTCCCCCTATTGTCTGCCTGTAAAAAAAGTTTTGTTTAGTTTAAAAATAACATTTGTGAAAAATAATAGTATTATTTACTTTTTCATTGCATTAATATACAATCGGAATTCTTATTGCACTACACATTAACTTTTAAGGATAAACTTTTAACTTAAGCTCCATCATGCGAATGAATATGCTGTAAAATGCAGTGAATAGTATGAAAGTAAAAATAAATTAAATAGTTCCAAGAAAATTTTTCAAAATATTTAAAATATAAATTTTGATATTTCTGGTTATCTATTGAAAGACGTTTTTTTTTCCTGAGTAGTTATAGAATAAAGTACGAACATAATACATAAAGTAATTTTGTTTCCGAGAGTTGATCGAGTTTGGATTTCGAGAGTTGGGTTACACATTATGCTACATTTTATTGATAAAATGTGGCGAAATTTCTTGTTGTTTAGGAGTGGTCACGATATAAAGCTGTTAAATGGGTTAAATTGAAATGACGCACAGGGGTAGGGGTGCTAGAATGGGATACAAGTTGCTATAATGACGTTTAAATTATTTCTCACTAAAATTTTTCTTCTTCAGGAGATAAGTTAAATATTATAGCAGTTTTTCGGCGAATTATTTGAAATAATTATTTTGCTGTTTGGTTTGGTCCATCGAAGTACATACATTACTGAAAGTATTAACGAATATCAAAATGTGCGACCACTCTGGCTCCAGCAAAATGGCGGAGAGCATGTGCAGTAGCAAAAAATTCCGTCATTTGGCGAAACATTTGGAACTTTACAGTTAAATGATGGTAGTTAAGCTTTGATGAAGGTAGATGGTAGTGAAGCTTTGAATGGGGCAAAAAACGAACGCCAAAGTTGGAGAATAAGTCGAATAGTTGTCTCCAGGTATCTGATCCAGGGTAGAATGACATTCATCGGGATCCAAAGCAACATATATTTTTCTATTTGGGTGTCATTTTGTTATAGAGCTGTATAGTGGGCTGTTTGTAGCGATCTTTGTGTTTGAGTTTTTTTGTATGTATAGATTTTTCTATATTTTAAATTATTTTCTGCACCATTCTATAACTATATTGAGCAATTGAAGCTTATTGAAACGTCCATACTTAAAAACTTTTTTTTTGCTCCAAACACCTTACGAAGTTAACCAAAGTCGACAATTTGTCGTCCAAAAACGTTTTAAATTATCACCAAAAAAAATGTGTCAAATGCGGTTTTAGTTCATAATTTATATTTTTACTTAAAATAGCATTGTTTTTCAACTATTTGTTAACTAGATACAGTGTGCAGTTATGTGGAAAATAATATTCATGGTAGAAATTAAGATGAAAACTTCTCAAAACTTCCATAGTTGGGATATTCATTTTCACGGCAAATGCGCAGCCAACTCTTGTTCCAAGCTCAAAATTGACGTTTTAACATCAAATACATGCGCTTGTCTGTAGACAGATGTGCTCTATATTTTATATATATTCCATGCAAAGGATGAGTATTACATTGGTAGTATTAAAAAAGTTAAAATTTATGTTTCCTTGCTTTTGCAGGCGGTAATGTGTGCGAGCTCAAAGCTGAGACTGGTCGGTGTCGAGGCTCCTTCCCCAGGTACCACTTCAACAAGGCCACTGGACAGTGTGAAGAGTTCACCTACGGTGGATGCGGAGGAAACGGAAACAACTTCGAGACAATTGAGGAATGCCAGAAGACATGTGATTCTCCAGCCCATGGTAAGATACAACCACCACGGAATATCAGGGCGTTAGCAAGGCCTGATCTAGGAAAATTCAGGCTATAAGCACAACACATTTTGGGGGCCCCTTTACGGAAAATGTTGCGCATGATTACCCGTAAAAAATTGTGCTAGTTTGCAGATGTATCTTATTTTTTGCTAGCATTTTATCGGCTTCCTTATAACATTGATCAAATCAATCACTTTAGGGCAATGTCTGAGGCAAAGTCAACCTCAAAACAAAGTGGGGTCCCGAAATATTTTAAAAGATAAAAAAAATTTCGACTATCAACAGCATTTAGTATAATAGAAACTAATATATATATTTAGGGGCCTCTAAATAATGGGGACAATATTCCATGGCCTAACAGGCCTTATGTTATATCAGGCCCTGGTCGTTAACAAATTCGAGGCGCCTAACTACGTATAAATTTTCTCCTGTGAAGTTTTTTGGTTTGGAGATAAGGATACTGATTTTAATTTATAAAATATCTGATCATCTATAAATTTTGTTGTTTATTTCTGATTTAGATCGAACCCTGTGCAAAGGCACTTTTTGCACACCCCTAAGAATCATCTTTGAAATGACTAGAATATTTAAAGAAATATTCTATGCCTTTTTTTTGTTCCAAAAAAGACCAAATGGAAAAAAATGCTTCAAATTATTTTGTATATACAAAATAGAAAAAAGTAATTTAAAATTTTACAATATATCAAAAACATAACGAAACTTAAATTAGAAGATTTGTGGAAGCTTTATGTCAATTTTAAATTGCACTCTCTTGGCGAGTAGATGTGTAGTGGTTAAACAATTGGTAGTAGAAACTAATTCATTAGGTTTCAATGCTACAGAAATGCCACAGCTTGATGGCGCCGAATCCTGTGTCTAATTAAAAATTTATTCTTTATATAGACATATAACCATTTAAGTTTGTATTTTAACTTTTTTCGAAAGGGGGTTGCTTTTTTGGCGGATCAAGCCTTTTGCAGACTCGGTATATCCCCCATAACGGAGAGCCATTTTTCTAGCATCATCTAGGCGGCTCCCGCTACTGATTTTGACGTTCAGATTACAATTAATGTAAGCTCTCTCTCTTGATGTTAAAGTATGTCGAGATTTAATTTTGCCGAGAGGACCTAAGCCAAAAAAGGGAACTCAAAGGATGTTTGTATTTTAGTTTATGTAAATATGTAAAGAATATAATTTAAGAGGGACTGTCAGTCCCATAGAGCGAATGCATTAGTTTTGAAATCACAACTTTTGCAAAAGAATTGCTTTAGCATTTTATTCCATTTTCACCAGGTATGGGAATCATCACAACATCAATTTAAAACAAAATTTAAGAGAAACTAACATCCGGTTATTTAATTATTAATTTATAAAGTTTTAAAATTTTGGCATTTTAAAACTTAAAAATATATAATTAAATAACTAGATAACATTTTCGTTACAAATTTGTTTCATTTCGATGTCATGTTGATTCCCCATACCTGGGGAAAAAAGGCTAAAAAGGCAAAGCAATACTTCTGCGGAAGTTGTAATTCCAAAATGCATTAGCTCTATGGAACTGACAATCCCTCTTAATTGGGAGATAATAAAGCAATAAAATAACCATAGCTGATTGCGGAGATAACCAGGAATCCCAAGAGTGCGGCACCGCTTGTCCCTTGACCTGCGAGAACATGAGAAACCCTCCCCAGTTCTGTACCGATCAATGCATCATCGGATGCGGTTGCAAGAAGGGATACGTCGAGAACGCAAAGAAAGAATGCGTTTTGCCAGAACAGTGTCCAAACCAAGGTAAACAGAAATTGAAAATAAGGTCTTTGGGTCTGGGACATAATCCCGAAAGCCAAAATCCCGAATGTGGTCAAAATCACGAATGGGTCTAAATCCCAACAGGATCGTAATCCCGAATGGGTCAAAATCCCGAAAATAGATTTTTTGTCCATTTCTCGATTTTTTTGAATTATTAGAGATTATTGTGTGTGAGTGAGTGAAATGAGTGAGTAGAGTGGGAGTGAGGGGAGTGGGAGTGAGTGGTTACTCCACTCCACTCACTCACTCACTCACCACTCACTCCACTCACTCACTCCCATCACTCACTCACCTCACTCCCACCACTCACTTCACTCCACTCACTCACTCATCACTCACTCACTACTCCACTCACTCACTCACTCACTCACTCACTTACTCCACTCACTCAGTCACTCACTCACTCCACTTACTCCACTCACTCACTCACTCAACTCACTCACTCACTGCACTCACTCACTCCACTCCACTCACTCCACTCACTCACTCCACTGACTTCACTCGCTCACTTCCTCACACATATAATTCGACCCATTCGGGATTTCATCCTTGTCGGGATTTTGACCCATTCGGGATTTCGTCCCTGTCGGGATTATGGCCTTTCGGGATTTCGGCGTTCGGGATTCTGGCTTGTCGGGATTTCGGCTTTCGGGATTGTGCCCGGAACCCAAGGTCTTTGTAATGTGATCTGTTCAAAGTTTTCTGATGCGGAGTCAGTAATCAAAATATCCTACGCGCTAAAATTTGTTATATTTAAAAGCACGGCCAACTCAACTTACAAAGCCAGAGAACCACTCCCAAACACGTGCGCGGACGGACAGTTTGACGCCTCTCTACTGAGAGTCAAAGATGAAGAAACCTTTCCGGAAACGCTCGGAATCCTAAAAATATGGTCGACTATGAACAAGTGGTTCCGAAGAGGTTTAGAGACCAGGTTGCTTCATCTTCGGTGTACAACTAAATTTAGAACAGGGACATCACATTTTACGTCCACCCACGTGTTTAAGAGAGCTTCTCCGGTCTTGTAAGAGGAGCAGGCCGTGTCAAAAAGTTAAATTTTTTAATGCATCTCCGAGTATCTCCATTTTAATGCATAGTAAGGAAATAGGGAAAGTTTCGGACATGGAGACCTTGAGTATCAAAGATTCAGTAGACTTCAGGCACCATTAACTCCAGCAATGTTCCATCAAAGCGTACAAATGGTAGGAGTGCCCAACTTAAATCTGTGTGAATCTTTCTAAGAGGTTAAGATACCAACAAAGGTTTTGATAAACTTTATTTATTAAAAGTTGGGAGTGTGTTGCGAGCAGATTAATATAAAGTTGTTGTACTTAGAATCTGGCAACGGGATATGTTTGTTGGGTTTGTAATGAAATCGAAAATAAAATGATTAAAGAGATTTTAATTCTTTATTCTAACTTGTAATTTTTATATAAGGACAAAACAGTTAGGAACCATACATCTTTGACTTCTCTCCAGCATAAGTAGGACACATCAAAAGATTTTTTGATGTGTCCTACTTATACTGGAGAGAAGTAAGGAGAATGCCAGATGATATTGTGTGCTACCCGAGTAATTTTTCCAACAAATGTTATTTTCAGGTCCGTGCAAAAACCCGCACGAGCACCACGTTACTTGCGGAACATCATGTCCTGTGACGTGTGCCAACTATAATGAGACCAAACCCCTAATCTGCACCAAGGACTGCTTTGTCGGATGCGTATGCGATGAAGGATTTTACAGGGAATACGGCAGATTTGTGGGAAGATGTGTGGCAAAGGAGGACTGTCCAGTGCAAGGTAAGGAGTATGCCGCAATATGTTATATAGTCGTTGTTACATATGGCATTTATTAGGAAATTCAATACATTAACAAATACTGGCAACCCACGTAATAGAAGTAAGACACAAATGAGTATAACAGAAACATTAACAAGAGAATGAAACAAACACTTGTATGATTAGTAGACAACATCTAACAGTAACAATAGAAACATGGAGCATTAGAGAAAACAAGTGTTGAACACAAAACGAAAGGAGTTCTTTAATAGAGTCATGAGTTCATTAGGTCCCTTGCGTTCCACTAGTTTACAGATGTCTCCGCGGTTCTGAGACATTTATATAGTCGTTGTTCTTCAGACTTTTAGGTCCTTCGATCGGATACGGTGAAGAACAGGGCATGAACTAGGATAATACGAACTATTGGCACAGAATATTTTGGGGGGTCCCTAGCAAAACTTTTGTGTATGATTGCTTGCAATAATGGCCAATGTCTGAATCAAAATCAAAAGCTAGAGCTTACAAAAATGGAACGTAATCATTTATCAAACTCATTTTGATGGACTTGTGTTATAATTTATTTTTTACTAAAGTTTCAAGTGGAAATCCAATTTAGCATCAAAATCAATAAAATGAGGGGCCCCCAACATTTGAGGGGGCCTAAGAGAAAAATATTAATAAAATACATATTATTAACATAAATAAATTGAAATAAATTTATCTTATTAATTGCAAACACCCCTTGATTTTTAGGTGAAATTTGAAATTAAACTTGTTATACAAAATATTTAAAATTTTGGATTAAAATTCTTTTCTCTAAAATTACCCCATGCGTGGTAATAAGAGACTAAGCCTATAGCTGTTCATATATACTATGTAAAATCATTTGGAATAATGAAAGATAGCTGGTCATTTTTAATTAGCCAATAGTTTTTAAATTTTTATATTTACAGCATTCAAAAAAGGTTTTCTCGAAATTTGGCCCTCGGTAATGTGTGAAAGGGTCAATTCCCTTTCAAATTAACAGGGCCATAGACCAGTTTTTATGAACCACTTGTATGTCTTTAACACGTGGTCTATCATACCAATGGACTTTTTTGAAAACTTTGCGTAGTCCTTAATCGGGAGAGTCGATCACTCGGCCAATATACCACTGTACGTCGTATTGTACGACGTAATGTAGTTACAGCATAATAAACTAAAAGTAACCTAAGTACTTAAACCTTAGTAAACTAAAAGTAAGCTTAGTAACCTCATTTTTTTTTTAAATGAAGATGGTGTAAAAAGACACCCATGTCTTTTATTACCTCCGCAAAAGTTAAAAATGGACATGCCTAGAACATAGTAATAATGGACATGCCTAGAACAAGAAAATAAATACTCTTTAAGGATTTTTTTAATTCCTAAAAAAATGCATATTCTTTGTCAGACAGTTACGCATTAATAAATACCAAGCATCTTTCTAATAAAAAATAGCAAAACAGTTTAGAAAAAGTCCCAAACTTTTAGGGTCGAGTCCATTAACAGTCCTAGGGCAATTAAAAAGAACTTTTTCCGTCACATAATTAAAATTCAAAATGTGTTATAAACTTCTTAATAAGTGTACAATAGTAAATAATGGATTTGAATTTTTCTTAATATCGTATATTTTTAAAATTGTTTAAGTACTATACAGATTTTTTACTGCGTCTCTCATTACGCCTGTCTCTATTGACACGGTTATTAGTCACAGAAAATTTGCCTTTTACAATATTTAAATTAAATAGGCCTTTTATGTCAATTTTTAAAAACTAATTTTCTGTTTACACCTATCCTTAGTATTATTTGTTAAACTATAACTGTTAGGGATTTTGAGAGGCACAAGAAGCTTTATCATTATAGTAATGAAAGATTACTGAATTATTAGAGAAAACTTGTTAATAAAATAAACTACCACACCAATTACAAAATAACCCTCTTCATTCCTCGACGTATTAACATTATTTTACAAATAAGTTTAAAACATTAAAAATAACTATATTATTTTAGTATATTCAACACTCAAATTATGAATTTTTAAAAAATCAATGTTAAATTTTCTTATTTTAATATAGGAGAAAATATTTATGTCGGAACAGTCGAGGAACCTTCATTGACGAGTTCTGAATTTGTATCACACATATCCTATTTCGAAGATTCAATAGTCAGGCCATCTTCTCCTAAAATCGCACCACCTCCTAGTCCCGGTAATGCATCAATACCTAAATCTCCAAGTCCACCAACACCTGGCTTCACAGATTTTAATAAACCAGCTCCTGTAGCTCCTAAGAATCCACCTAAAAAAATCGAAGGCAGCTTGCAATGAAGAACCTTCTACATGCGAACTTACCAAGCCTGTGAGTTACGGATATTACTACAATAAAGAGGCTAACAAGTGCCAAAGATTTCCATTCGCCAATTGCAAAGGTAGCAGGAATAACTTTAGCACTGAAGAGGAGTGCAAAAACTTGTGCATTGGTAAGTGAAAATAATTAACTTTTTATTTTACGAAATTTGTAAAGAAGCGGCAGACAAATATTTGTGTTGAAAAACTTTTTAATCATACTCAAAACATACGTTTTCTGTCTCAAATCTATTAAAGCTTAATTTAGATATAATTTCCTAGTTGAAAAGTATTAATTATATAAGTTAAGTATTTAAGTTTTTCCTGTGAGTGGAATTTATAACCTTTTATTTGCATGAATTGTTATTAGGCATACGAAAATCGTTTTAAACAGTTTTTACCCATAATAAAGGGGTACTAATATTAAAAGTTAAAGGGAATTATTTACATTTATTACAAAGTAAAGTTCGCAAACGATAAGATTGCTTTACTTTTAGGTATTTGTCCAACCAATATTTTTAAGTAAATTATAACTGTAGTATTACTATTCGAGTACTGACAGAATGTAATAAAAAAATATTAAAGCATGCTTTATGTTTTTAGGATAACAAGATGAAGAGGAGTTATTGCAATAAAGACTTCGCTTGTGAAAAAGTTTCTTTAAACTAAATAAAAATCTATGAAACTGAGTCATCTGAGTAATATGTTATTATTTTTGTGTATTTATAAGTGAATTTTGAATAAAAGTATGCAATATTTTGTAAATAAAAGAATATATCCTTATCTTATCCCAAACAATAAAAATTTTATATCGAGAATGATAACATAGTTTAGTAATTTGGAAACAGATTTCTTATTGTCTAATTTGCTTAAGGCTTTATAATATGCATTGCTTTTCTTAAGAAAACGTTATACAATTAAAAAGAAAGGTGATTAACAGAGGTTCATAAAAATTGCGTTTGCTTTTGCCTCCACGAATCCATTTTATGAATAAATGTTTCATTAAGTAAATTGTTCTTTTTATGCAATAAAATTGATTACACCAAAATTCAATATTGGCTTAGCTATTATTTAAATTACTAAATTGCATAAAAAATTACGAATACCATGTCTGTCACAAATAAAGGTACAACTGAAGATTAATTTTAGAATGAACAATATTCTTCAAAAGTGTTTTGTGTTTCCTCCCTCCTTCCAACAAACAGTATATAATAGTTATTAAAAATCACTAATATTCTATAATATAAGCATTACAAAAAAATTTGCATCATAATACGAATTAGCTATACAAATTTCTTGAAGATTATCCTCTTTTGAAAATATTGATTAGGATACTTTTCTCCTAATACATTACTAATAGAAAAGGATTAAGTTGAGTAAAAAATAAATCTCTTTCTTTCTTATTGATTTGAAAACTGCTTATTTTTAAATAATATTGACAAAAAACTCTTTACATTTATCCATACTTATCAATGAGGTTTTATCAATTACAATTTTAGTTTTGGTTTTTCTTGCCATTCTATTTAAAACTGCAACTAGAAGTGAAGCTAAACTTTGCTCATAGTATGTGAAATATACTAATTTTATAAATAAAAGTCAGAGACTTGAGATAGAATGGGCTCTACATTGAAGGGAGCTACATTAAAGGGAGCTTTTACCAGTCACTCTAAAGTCTTTTTTTCAGACTAGACATGATTAGGTAGAATCGTAAATGTCTTGTTGGTTAGCTTTGCTACTTTTCATCTAAATCTTTAATTTCTTAAAATCAGATTGCCAACATATAGTGGCGGACTGAGAAATTGGTTTTGGAGGGGGACTAAGATCTATTTAACATCCTTTTACTTAAATAAGATTAATTTATTATCCATACATCCATTGGAATTATGCTCATCCAGTGTAAGACTATATCATATTGGAGGGAACTCAAACATATATATGTATGTATGTATGTATGTATGTATGTATGTATGTATGTATGTATGTATGTATGTATGTATGTATGTATGTATGTATGTATGTATGTATGTATGTATGTATGTATATATGTATATATATATATATATGTATGTATGTATGTATGTATGTATTATATATATATATATATATATATATATATATATATATATATATTATATATATATATAATATATATATATATATATATATATATATATATATATATATATATATATATATATATATATATATATATATTATATATATATATATATATATATATATATATATATATATATTATATATATATATATATATATATATATATATATATATATATATATATATATATATAACCCCATGTAGCCCCTTACCTGTATCTGCTACTGCCAACATCTGATTTGGTTGGTCAATAAAATGCAAGTGTAAAAACATAAGTCTGTAATGATCTGACTTAAAAAATGTGTCAGAAAGCTAATAACTGTAGTTCAATAATTTTTATGCAATAGTTTTAACTTTTTTTATCATAGAAAATTAAGGTAGGTGAATACCCAAAATTCTAAAAAAAAATTATATTACTCTAATATTTCCCAAATTGGGCATAGTGATTTCAAATATAATTAACAATGCTATTTAGGCATTTTTTTAATTTAAATATAATTTATTTATTTTAAACAGTGTTTTTTTTTTACCAAAAAAAGGGTTTACGCTAACAAGTCTACCACATTGAATTTCCCTCCTATAAACATTAATTATGTGCTAAATTCTTCGTTTTGAACTGATAAGTGCAATGACCCTCTAGAATTATAAACAAATCACAAGAATAGTTTTTAAGAAAAATGTTATGAATTAACTAAAAAAAAATAGATTGTTTTCGATCAACTTACACTTGGACATTTAAAAAAACCTACTACATTTACACCAGATGTTAGAGGCTCATAGCACTTATCAGTTCAAAAGTTCAAAACGAAGAATTTAGCACATAATTTATGTTTACAGGAGGAAAATTCAATGTGGTAGACTTGTTAGCGTAAACCCCTTTTTTTAGTTGAAAAAAACTGTTTGAAATAAATAAATTATATTTAAATTTTCAAAAATGCCTAAATAGCATTGTTAATTATATTTGAAATCACTATGCCAAATTTGGAAAAGATTAGAGTAATAGTAAAAATTTTAGAATTTTGGGTATTCGCCTACCTTAAATTCCTAAAGAAATTTTTGTATTATAATTATAACTTAAATGACATTGACCGAGCGCCTAATGCTAAAAAAAAGGGTTGGGTATGTCTGTACATTAAGTATTGCACTGTGGGTCTGAGTCTCTTAAATCTATGGGTATGATCAATATTTGGCTACTTATCCTAACATTTGGTGCAAGCACTATCACGGTGAAAGACATTTAAAGGGCCTAGTTGCAAAACTTGCATTCTCCAAAGTATTACCAAGTTATAGGGTCTGGTACATTCGTGGATGTCTCCGTTCAATGGAATTTACGATTGTTGAAAGTCGCCAACGTACGGGCTGGACCCCAAATCTTACTTACACTTTGGAGAATGTGAGCTTTGCTACTAGACCCTTTAGCTAGAAATTATTTATGAAACTTATCATTCCATTGGTCTAAGTACAAAAATTAATTTCTCTCTCTCTTGTTGTCAGTATGTTTAATAAAAGTTATTTTAATATTAATGTCCACCTAAGTTTTAACTAAGAGCTTATGGTAAAATATAAAAACTTAATAACAAGAAACATATATTGTGAAGGACATTTATAAGCACTTTATTTGCTTCAAATCAAGAAATAGCTATGTAATAAAATCAAGAAATAGTTGTGTAATAAAATAGTTATGTGTTTTGTACTCAAAGAGAAAATTTAAGGATATTCTTAAAATCATTATTGAAGTGTACATTTCATAGAATTAAATGTAGATAATAATCTGCAGATAACGACCTGATCCAGATTGAGACACCTCTAAACGTTAATTATATTTTCGTGTAATATTCTTAAAAATTAGTAAATAGCTTGGAAAAAAATATCTAGAATTTTAAGCATAAAATTGATAATCATCCTATAAATAATAGAGATGTAGGATGATGATAATAATAATAACAGAGTTAGAGAGTATAATTTATATTTAATAGTTACAATGGTAGAGTAACTATAATAACAATAATAATAATAATAATTATTATTATTATTATTATAATAATTATTATTATTATTATTATTATTATTATTATTATTATTATTATTATTATTATTATTATTATTATTATTATTATTATTATTATTATTATTATTATTATTATTATTATTATTATTATTATTATTATTATTATTTATTATTATTATTATTATTATTATTATTATTATTATTATTATTATTATTATTATTATTATTATTATTATTATTATTATTATTATTATTATTATTATTATTATTATTATTATTATTATTATTATTTATTATTATTATTATTATTATTATTATTATTATTATTATTATATATTATTATTATTATTATTATTATTATTATTATTATTATTATTATTATTATTATTATTATTATTATTATTATTATTATTATTATTATTATTATTATTATTATTATTATTATTATTATTATTATTATTATTATTATTATTATTATTATTATTATATTATTATATTATTATTATTATTATATATTATATATTATTATTATTATTATTATTATTATTATTATTATTATTATTATTATTATTATTATTATTATTATTATTATTATTATTATTATTATTATTATTATTATTATTATTATTATTATTATTATTATTATTATTATTTTATTATTATTATTATTATTATTATTATTATTATTATTATTATTATTATTATTATTATTATATTATTATTATTATTATTATTATTATTATTATTATTATTATTATTATTATTATTATTATTATTATTATTATTATTATTATTATTATTATTATTATTATTATTATATTATTATTATTATTATTTATTATTATTATTATTATTATTTTATTATTATTATTATTATTATTATTATTATTATTATTATTATTATTATTATTATTATTATTATTATTATTATTATTATTATTATTATTATTATTATTATTATTATTATTATTATTATTATTATTATTATTATTATTATTATTATTATTATTATGACTATGATAAAATAATAGTAGTTATAATAATCAACGAACATGTTAAATATTATAGTTTTATTTATTTTTTTAAAAACTGGTTCAGAGTTAATTTGACAACGTTAACAAACAATTCAAAACAAACTTCAGTACAATTTTTTTTTTACTTTACTGTTCAAATACCCAAGTGTTTTTCATATTTGATGAGGACCTACAAGATATTTTTCGAAAGATACATTCTGCTTTCATATTTTAATTATGCTCATTTCTAGTTCTAAATTATTGTCATCTAAATAACGTTTTAGAAATTTTTTATCAATTAATAATAATTTATGCTATACTTGGGATAGATTTTTAAGGTTTAGACACTGTAACAATACTAGATATCAATATGTTTTTTGTATGTTATTGTTGCCATGCAAATGATAGAAATCGATAAATTAACGCAAGAGCAATAAATAGGAATTACAGTAATCTCAACATAGATAATACAATTAACTGCAAATTCGAACTATATTTCGCTTCATGTCCTGTCAGGTTGAACAATAGTGCGTTAACATAGGTTGAATGCTAAATATGAACATATTTAGTAGATGCATAAGTCAATTAGATTTTAAAATAGAAAAATTTGACAGTATAGATATAAAATTATGACAAACTTTTTGCTTAGTATATTCTCTTACCCTATCAACTTAGTATAACAAATCATTCTTTACTTTTTTATCACACCATACATATTATACACCATACTATTATCCCATACAATTAAATTATTTTTTTATCACAAACTCTACTTAAAAACTATACTGAAAAAAATCAGTCATAATACACTGCCCATGCTGGTAAACCAAACGCCAAAAAGTGTACTATAATTTTCAAAAACATGTGACTCATCTACGATAAAGTTTGAATCCCCCGATTGGAAGAAAAGAAGAATTGACCGAGGTAACTGCGTCTGAGCTATAACAAAGCTCAGTATAATTATGTTTACAGATCCATCTGCCATCAAATATACAGAAAATGCGTTGTGAATCCACAAAAGTGTGCTGTAATTTTTTAGAAATTTTTTACCCAGTGCATTATCCCTCGCTGTTTGCCATTTATCATTCTTTCAGACACTGATTTCTCAGTCGTCAAAGCATGTGTGAGTTATAGCAAAATTCTGTATAAGTGTGTTTACAGCACCAGCTGCCGCCATCAAATACAGCAGAATACGTTGTGAATATGCGGCGAATGTGCTGTATTTTTTCAGAAATTTTTTACCGGTTCCTTATCGCACACAATTTTCAATTTATCATTGTTTCAGGAACCGATTGCTCAGGAAACACCACCTACAACTACTCAACAGATTGCTCTGAACGATGCGATAATTTGGATGATCCCCCTAAAGAATGCAGACGCCTGCCTTACTATGGGTGTACCTGTAAAGAGGGATTTATTCCCTTGGACACCCACCACCCCCTGGTCTGTTTGAGGGTAGAGGACTGTCCCGCAAACTTAACCAGTAAGTTAAATGTGTTAATGAATTTAAAAACACACATGGTTGGCTATTGAAAAATGACCATAAATTAAAAGTGTTTTATATGAATAACATATTAAGCAAATGGCAATTCAGGATACCAAAATTTGACATTTATACTTGATTCTCAAAGTATTGTATTAAAATGTTTGCATTTTTCGACAGGTATGAAAATAGTAGCAACAAAACAAATTAAATATCTTGGTCTCTGTTACGTATCCCATTTTTAATCCATTAACGGCGATTGGTCAGAAAAGCTGTAAAGTTTTTCAAGCCAAAAAAATAAACAAAATATAAGACAAAGGAATACATAATTTTGCAATTAACATACAAATTTGAGTAGGACAAATTAAGTTACAAGAAAAACGAAAAAAAAAACAATTTTAAAGGTTTTTTTTAATGAAGTTGTTAATTTACAAGAACGTCGTGAGTGGTTAAGAATAATATAAAATATATTTTATTTGAAGAAAAAAATCAATGGTAAATTAAAACAGGTCATAACAAAAGATACTTTTCTAATAAATAAGTGGCAACATTAAGTCATGGTACTTTAAAATATACTTTCGTGTAAGAAATACAAGATGTGAGAAATAAAATACTTTATAAGCCTAATTAATCACTAAAAAAAATTTTAAATGCACAATATAATTGTTCACAAAAGAAATGTGTTTTTATTTTTCTTGAAATAGATACTGGTTGCTCTGGAAATACAACTTTCGGATCAATACCCTATTTTACTAAGGTGTGCGATTCAAGCAATTATCATCCTATGATCTACAATCGTACAAGATTCTTCGGGTGCATTTGTAAAAAAGGATACATTCTACTGCGGTACCCATTTCCACCAACATGTATAAAAGAAGAAGACTGTCCAGACAAAGATCCAGATGTTGTATACACAGGGCAAAACATAAACATTACTACAATGTAAACTTTCGTGTAACATTACCCCAGATTCATGAAAAAACAAAATCAATCATGGAGTAACAATACACAAATAAGGCGTTTACTCCGTAAAATCGATGGCAGCAAGTGCCGCCTTCAATTTTGCGAAGTAACGTTGCACTAACTTTATGGACTAACGTTTCTCCGCAAAATAGGAGTAAACTTCTTCGCGTATGTAACGTGACTCATTAAAATTGCAGGAAGCTAGGCTCCACCACTGTTATGGAGTAAAGTTATGCTGTTTTACAGTATAGCAATATACACAGTTAGGCTATTTTGGAAGAACAATCAACAAAGTAAAACCTAGTAAATGCATACATAGAGTTCCATAATTATATTTACGATACTCACATCTTTTTAAGAGCAAACCAATAGGTAAAAAACTTTTAATTTGGTGAAGAGACTATTACTGACATGAGAAAAAAATAAAGTAATTTTTTTAAATTTTTTCTTAGGAAATGAAATATTTTTCGTTACTGATGCCTTTTTATCCAAGTATCCAGTAAACAAAAAAACAAATTTAAAACTTTTAAAAGAACCAGAATATTTTGGTGTCAAAGCGTAAATTTTGAACTTTAATTTCCTATTCCTGAAAGTATATAAATCAATAGTATGACTGGAAATAAAAATCACAATGTTTATAAAAATTTTCATGGTATTTTTTTATTGGAAACATAAAAGTGGTGTCAAAATCCTTTTAAACAAATTTTCTAGCAAATTAAAAGCAATCCCGTCCATTAATTTGTTCTAGACAAGGCCTGATTAATATCAGTTTCATTATTTACGCAATTTTACTATAATCCATGGCTTTTTTGGATAGGGTCAGGTGGGGTAAAATAAGTCACGGGGTAAAATAGGTCAGTTTTAAAACAAAATTCTTTTTTAAAAAATGAGATAATTCTTTCTTCTTCTGATGCCAGTTTTATATATTTTATTGATACTGTTCATCATTTTATATGCAAAACTAACTTTAAATTATACTGTGCAGTTACAGTTTTTTCCATTATATGTTTTCATTTGGTAAACTTTAAATTCTGGCTGTAGAAAACTTACGTTTTAAGAAAAGTTAAAAGTACGTGTATATTAGTGTTTTTTTTATCTTACTGTGTACAGATGCTGTTCTAGAATAAATTCAGAAAATTTCAAAGTAAAAATAATGAATAATTAAATTTTTGGAGCAAAAAAACCTGAGTGGAGTAAGAAAGGACATATTTTAATATAGGTACGGCTAAGCACACATCATACAACTAACACAATTTTTTGCTTTTTAAATCACTTTCTGATAACTACTATTCTTATAAATTGCTTTTAATCTTGTATTGTTTTGTCCTTTTTTTACTCATAAATGACTGAAAATTTGAAATTCATTGTCCCCTTCACTATTGAAAACCGCTTTCGAGAATTTCAATCCAAAAACAGTGTTGATGGATTCAAAAGAAATGGGATATTTCTTCGAAAGATATTGTATGTAAAACAAATGCTTAAAAAACATGTCCCAAGCACAATTCCAACAGTTGAATCAATGGCAATCACATCATCAATTAAAAAAGTCAAGCTGTTGCAGCAGCGTCATCTACGTCGGTAACTACAACACGTCGGTCTGTTTGAGCTACCCTTCAAGATGAGTCAAGTATAGGTTCTCCTTTAAAGCACATCAAATATGCAATAGTAGAGACACTTCTCCAAGCTAGCAATTGCTTGCAAAGAAGCCATGTAGAATGCAAAAAAGGAGAAAACTTATGCAGCAAGAAATGGGGGACATTTTAACTACTTCAACTTCTTTAAATAGAATACAATCAAAAATGTAAGAATGGAAAAGAAATCTGCAAAAAATGTCTGTAGGGAAATATAGAAGAAATGAAACCATTACACGTGAAAAAACTACCCCCCATTGAGCTAAGATAGTTTTGACAATTTCAATTCACTGCAAATAAGAAGTGGGTCCAGGTCGAGTTTTTGGTGATTAAACCAAGAAGTTATTTCTTGATATTCTTTCACAAATTGAAGGAGATGCTCCTCAAATTATAAAAGTCATTCCCGGCCCAGGATTGATAATCAAGGGCCAGTATTAGTTCTTATGAAGGTTTATATTATCTTAATTTATTGCGTTCTAAACAATTAAATTGCTTATTCTAAACAATGTTAAAAAGAAAAATGTTAAAAGAACTCAATGTTAAAAGAAATTTTTAAAATTGAGTAAATGAAGCTGTTTTTAAAGCATGGCTTACATTTTACTCCATACTGACCTATTTTACCCGACCCCATGGGATAAAATAAGTCATTTTGACAGCTCTTTTTCAAACATATTTATCAATATCAATAATTTGTTTATTTCGGGAAATTTCACTTTAAATGATATAAGAAATGTTCATTTACATATCCTAAATATTTTTTACACTGGTAAAATTGATATTTTTATTGCTCTGAAGGTGTGAATGCAAAATGTGCTGTTTTTTGGATTGGCCATGGATTAAAGTATAGCATATTATTTATAATAGTAAATTATAATAGCAATTTTTATATCTAAATTAATGAGTATCTTTTTGTTTTTAAGGTGAAAATAACTTTAGTGATATAGATGACAAATTTTGTTTGCTATAATGTGAAATATCTTTGATTTTTTCCTATCATCAACAGAAACTGGACATATGTCTTATAAAGATTTGAAAGAATTACATCAAAAGTATGGTACTGATGGGCCTTACCAGTCACAGCCGAAAGAAACTACACCAATCTCTACGAATTAAAGATTGTCTCCATCTATGCACTAAATTTTCGAGTAACGCTACTACTTACGGATTCCAAATTATGCATCACTAATACTATAATTATTAATACGATACAATGATGAAATATTTGTTTTTATTTTAAAAATCTCTTTTGACCCTTATTGAGAGCTAATATAAATGTTTCTATAATTGAAGAGCTCGGTGAAAAATCTTGCCACGTGGTGAAACTAGCTGAAAAAGGGTAAACACGAGAAAATGATCTTCAAGGTTTTAGTTTGTAAACGGTAAAATATACTTAACTTTAAATTTATGACAAAAAGTGAAACTTGTTATAGTTGAAGGTGGAAATAATCCGTTAATTTACACAAAAATCTTAATTTTTCAATAACGTCACAACACACGTTCTTTCACTAAGCTTTCAAATTTTTATTAATAAGAATAATTTTCAATGATATTTTTATTCAAATAAGATATTTTTTATTCAAATGTTTTGTCAATTGCATAGTAAATAATAAAGTTTATTTTAAAATTATATTTTGTTGCATAGTAAGTTTTTTTTTAATGTTTCACTTCAAAAAGGCATAGTTCCTAAAATCTATATATATAATTCTCTTATACGGCTCCCAAATTTCCTTATATTTCTAACTCTATAATGGCAACAATCGGGTTCGTTTACACTTTCACCCACAGTAAAGAGAAGATGATTTTGATTTTCTCTAAGCGTTATGTAAGATTTGTTATTAGTTTTAAAAAAAACATCTTTAGGATAGAATCAGTAAGTTTAAATTTGGAACACCTAGCGTGTTCAGGCCGGAATGCTATTTGGCGACTTTTGGCGTTCGTGAAAAAGTAAACACAGAGTTGCTACAGTTAGCAGTATTTTACGAAATATTTATATTAATTTCGGTACGGCATCAGTAAATTCACTTCGGAAAAATGTTTATTTTAATTTTTAACATCAATATTTGTTTCAAAACGTTGAAAATTTATTAAGATTACTTAATTTAGAATAATAATTACGCAGCTAGTTGGTTGGTTGGTAGACATATATTTTATGGGCTTGTGGTTACTTGTTTGTTTTTGTTTCGTAGCTGGTTTATTGCTTTTCCAGATACGGGCTTATTCCTGTCATTGTGGTATGGCTTTTTTTTTACGTGACGTATATCTCTCGGTTGCATTTCTCGAATTCGTTGCTTCTGCTCACGGAGTGGTGTCGGTAGCGTGAGGAAATAGTTTCATATGATTTTTTTTTTGTTTTTAACATGTCTTGAAAGCCCAGTAATGTTTTAATTGTCGAAACGTAAAATGTTGTACGCATATACGTTACGAAATTATCCCATCTGCGCCGCGTGTTGTGAAACTCGGAAATTCTTCGACAATCGAATGTAGAAACTCGGCCAGTGTTGAGCAAATTTTAATTGCAAAAGCAATTAATGATTAACAATTAATTGTTAATTGTTACTACTGCAATTAACAATTAATCAATTGTAATTGTGGAAAACTGCGATTAACAATTAATCAATTGTAATTGTGGAAAACTGCGATTAACAATTAATCAATTGTAATTGTGGAAATGAATTGTTAATTGCAGTAGTAACAATTAACTAATGTTAACTCCGACAACCCGACCAAGACCGACTACCCGACCAAGACCGACTACCCGACCAAGACCGACAACCCGACCAAGACCGACGACCCGACCAAGACCGACGACCCGACCAATCGACAAAGACCGACAACCCGACCAATCGACCAAGACCGACAACCCGACCGTTCAAGACCGACTACCCGACCGACCAACACCGGTCGGTCGGGACAATTGATTAATTGAATGCCCAACACTGAACTCGGCCCATGACACACTTAAAAAAATATGCTGGTACCCCCTCCGGGCCGTCGATTGTGGCTACTCGGCAATCCTCCGGGCCGTCGATTGTGGCCACTCGAGCCGTGATATCCTTAAAAAAAAACGCTGGTACCCCCTCCGGGCCGTCGATTGTGGCTACTCGGCAATCCTCCGGGCCGTCGATTGTGGCTACTCGAGCCGTGATATACTTAAAAAAACCGCCGGGGTCGATTGTTGCAACTAGACATGTGAAACTACGTTCTGATTATAATTTATTTAATTACTTTAAATCCAAAGTTGTTAATAAGTTATTAATTAAGTTTTTTATTTTGAGGGATTTTTGATCATTAATGAAATGTACACTAATATACAACACCAATGAAATCTTAGTATTATAATCGACCTACGGACGATTATCAATGATATATTTGAATTATAATCGGCCTACGGCCGATTATAATCCAAATATATCATTGATAATAAAAAAGGGAATCCAACACTGAATAAAAAAAATCGAATATTATTTCATTCAATAATAAAATAATACAAAATAATATATACAAAAATACTTATTAATAAAAAAATCCTATATTTAAAAAAAGTAATTTAATTACACATATTTCGTTACATCATTACTCTAATAAGATAAGATAATAATAAGATAATTACTTTCAATTTAAAAATTCATCAAAAACTATAAAAAAAATCATAAAAAAAACTATTGTGAAATTTCGGACAGATAAGAACGACAAAATTAACATTTGGTAGTTTCGATTAAAGCGTTTGTCAAAAAGCAAACCAAACACTGAAATACATCATAAGCCTTAAACCACTCTATAGATTTTAGTGCATTTTATAAAACCAAACCTTACCCACATTGCATTTCGAACAAATACTCACATACACACAAAAACCCGAAATTTCAAAATAAACCCATTTCACGCTTTACTATTTTTTTATATTACTGTATTTTCAAACAAACCAACTAACTCAAAAATAAATTAGTTTTTGAGATTTGGCAACAAGATTGATGTAAACATCTACTGAGTTAAACTGGAATGTTTACCTGGGCCGTAGTGAGCCTAGTGGTCAGCGTCTCGGTCTCGGGATCGGAAGGTCCTGCGATCGAGTCCCGGTACCACTGAAGACCTACCGAGTATATGCGGAGTACGTGCTCGTTAAATCTGTTGGGTCCGAAAGTCCTCTAAGTTCCCATACCAAATCAATACCTCTGGGGGTGACAAGCCAATTCTGGGGAACCTCTAGTTGGCCTCTGTCTCTAAAAATTAGATGGATCCACTTATGTGTGTGTGTTGTCTGTTGTGTTTGTCTTACTTGACGAAGGTTTATAAGCGGGTCGCTGACCAAGCACACAAACCTGAATATATATGTCTACCAACCAACCAACCAACCAACCATGTTTATCAAATTAGGTACGTTTCAGGGCCGTAGTGAGCCTAGTGGTCAGCGTCTCGGTCTCGGGATAGGAAGGTCCTGCGATCGAGTCCCGGTACCACGGAAGACCTACCGAGTATATGCGGAGTACGTGCTCGTTAAATCTGTTGGGTCCGAAAGTCCTCTAAGTTCCCATACCAAATCAATACCTCTGGGGGTGACAAGCCAATTCTGGGGATCCTCTAGTTGGCCTCTGTCTCTAAAAATTAGATGGATCCACTTGTGTGTGTTGTCTGTTGGTCTGTCTTACTTGACGAAGGTTTATAAGCGGGTCGCTGACCAAGCACACAAACCTGAATATATATGTCTACCAACCAACCAACCAAGTACGTTTCAACCCGGGCGAGCAAATATCTCTATACCACTACTACTACTAAGTACGTTTCCGCTACTTGGCTGCAAAAGTTAAGCCGCCAAACCGAGACCGGCCTGAATACGCTAGCAGTACCTTAAATTTAAACATGCATAATATTAGAGACGTTTAAAGTTTGAAAAGTTAAATTATAATTTCTATCGACTGAACTACCAAACACTATTGTTAATAAAAAATGGAAAATTAAAATTGTTTTAAACATAGTTTCTAAGCGTTGACGGCTACCACGGTTTCCAATTTATTTACAAATGGACCTTATTCAAGCAGCGACATATTTTCGCAATGATAACCATTAATTTATAAGCATTAATTTGTAATTATGTTATTTTAAAAGGATACTGAAGGCGGTTAACCTAAAAGACCATGTCCGGCTTTGGCGCCAGTCAAAAAATGTCGCCAAGTCAAAATGACAACAAACCGAGTGTTTGCCAAGTCTGCGAAATGACAACAACTAATTAGTTAAAATGCTACTCAAAACTGAAAATGTCTGCTGAGAGAACATGAAAGATTTCCTTATTAAAAATTATCGTGGCATTTGCGATCGTAGATCGTAGCGATATTTTAAAATAAGAAAATCCGTATTCAACAGTTTGCTGCAAGTTCAAAACAATATGCGCAAAAAAATAATTTAAGAAATTCGTTCTTTATATAATTAATGATTAATAATATTTGATATATATTAATACGATTTAAGAATTCTTAACGATGAAAGAAATGGACAGGATTAACTTATAAAGAAAGTAGCAAAATAAATTATCGAATGCAAACAAAATACATAGAAAAAAACTGAACTATTTGATAATTATTCGCTTAAAATTCGATATGTGGCGATTTTCGTAGCCAATGGCTGCCATAATCCAAATTTGGTGGGGTTACCACATTGCCCCCTAGTTGTACATATTTTCCTAAAATTAGTAATCTAGTCATTAAAATGTAATTAAATACTAGAACTAGTCCCAAACTGGTAGCGAAATACCGATTTTATGGTTATTTTTAATGCAATTTAGTTTTGAGTTATCTACAGTTCTATTTATGTTTTATGGCTATATTCGCCCGTTTGGTATTTGTATTTAAACAGCGTACTCAATAAATTAAGTTTCTGAAGTCTAACTTTTATTGAGATGGAACATAAAGTAGAAATGCAATGCGTTTCGAATTACATGTACATAGAAAACACACACACACACACAGTGCCTTTTTATTATCTATTAAATTGTATCTAAAATAAATATTTTCGGTCCTGCGTGGCAAGGTTTTTATACAGTATCGTCAAATAAAGAAAAATTATGAAGTGAAGAATGAAGAATTTGCTTATTTTGCTGGGTTGCATATTTTTACCTAATGTTGTCCTTTTAAGGGG